>NW_021025943.1:559761-629675 GCF_004153795.1 Camellia sinensis | reverse complement strand
AGGTTTTCACAGCTCATTGGACATCTTTTATTTACTGTTTTGGCTTCCGCCAGCCCCTTACTCTGTATTACTGTCTTTACTGTTAAGCAGGCCTTTGGTAATCACGGATTACTGGCCGGTTACGGTACTGAACCCATAGGGGCGGGTTTGGGTCGTGACAGGTTTGGTTTAAGGCTTGTCCCACATTGATTTGGTGGGCAAACTTTGAGTGGGTTTATAAGGCTTGAGTTTGGAACTTGGGATAGGCCCCAAAGGGCACCCAAGTTTTGTAGACAGGGAGGTTATGGGCAAAGTGGGCTAGACCCATTGGACCCAAATAAACACACATGCGCACGCCACCACCATCCGTCCGATCGGTCGAGCTGGGCTTGGGCGTGGGTGCGTGGTGTAAGATTGGGTTAGGCTTGTCCGACCCAATACTTATCTTTTTGGGCTAAAAATATTTGAATTTTATTTTATTTTTTGGTAAAATAAAATTTCTATCCAAAATTCAAATTAATTCCGAAAAAAATATGTCCGATTTTTTCCTCTACTAAAATTCCGCCCGATTTTTATCTGTTTGAATTTAAACTAGAACAGTTTCAGTATCTGTTCAAATTCAAACCCAAACAGTGCCATTTATGTTCAATTCAAACTGAACAAGTTTGCACCTGTTTAATTCAAACCAAACGCCATTTTTTCTCTTATAAATAGACAGACCCTCTATTGATTTTTCATTCACAATTTTCGTACTTCTCCTCTGCAATAAATTTCTGCATTTTGCTGCATTATATTTCTGTGAGAAATAGTGTAAACACTTAGTGTGTTCGTTGTGCAAACAATTTGTAGTGCTACTATTGTTTGTTGTTGATCATTTTATCCTGAGAGGCGTCCACAATCTGAAAGTACCATGGAGAGAACGAATCTACCTTAAGGATACAATGTTAAACACTGGACTTGATCAAAAAATTTGTTCAAGAAATTAATTTAGTAAGTAATTTATTATTTTTCTGTTTCAGATTTTTATTTTGTTTTTGTAACAAAATAAAAATCTGTTTTATTTATTTTATTTTATTTTCTGGTTTGATTTTTGTAATCAAACAAATTCTCTTTTTTCCTTTATTTCTTCTGTATTCCGTTTGTTATTAAGTACACAAACAGAATTTATTTTTCAAATACAGTAAAGATTGTCCAACATAATCTAAGTAGAACTTGACTGCAAAACATCACTACCTATAAGTTCAATTAAATTGTGTTAGGATTTTAGAATTGTAAAGAAAAAGAAAAAAAGTAGAATATAGAAGAACAAAATAGGAGGTTTTTTTTTTTTTTTCCTTTTCAAATTCACAATAAATTTAAAATCCAACCACAAAGATTTTAAACCCACCATGTATATGTCCATTTCTCACTCATTACAAGCTCCATTGCCAAAGATTAGGCCACAAGTGTTTTACTTAGAAGTAACATGCTTTATTAATGTTTTGATCCTTTTAATCATGACCTTCACTTTGGTCCTAATCGTGGTGGATAAAGCGCTTTTTTATCAGATATGATATTTGGGTTGAATTTCATTGTTGTGAGATATAAGTTTCTTTTCTCATATTCCTCTACCAATTGTAAGCCTTCATTTGGGATGTGGGTTGATTTTTTGACTTTTTAGTCTTTTGACTATTTTAACTTAGGCTAAAAAATCTCGTTTGAGATAGGCTTTTTAACTTTTTTTAACTTTTGTGAGAGAAAATGTGACATGATTATGGATTAGATGTGTCATTTTATCCTATTTGACTAAAATAGCTAATTTTGTCTTATATGGCTAAATTAGCCCAAGTAATCATGCCAAACAGAGCCTAAAATGTATATATATATATATCCCTAATTACACGCAGATTATTTTTGTGCATGAATACAGCCTTAATGATATGGACGGTTATATGCCAGCTGTTGATTTGTTTAGAAATCAACCAACTAAGATTCAATCTTACCATGTCAATGTAAATAAATTTAAAGATAATATGTTACAGGATTTCTAGTATTATTAGTGCATAATAATTTAAGTTTGTGCACTATCAATCACGGATTTTTTGTATTCCAAATTTTTTAAGTGAATCATGAAATTTCTTGCTCTTTAGTTCACTTTGATGGTGGAGGGAGACATCAAACCTAACCCAATCTCAGATGAACATAATCATGATAACCATATTGCTATTGTTAATTAATTAAAATAAAACAGTGCTAGTTAAACAAAACCAATTAAACTAAGCCAAAAAGTTAGCTTCATGTTTTCAAATTAATTATTTTTTTTTTAAATAAAAGAGTTAGCTTGCTTTTCCTAATTAAGAATTAACGAGCTTAGGCAAGCTTCTTAATTATTATAATCTATCTTGCTAATTCTCCCATTACAACTGGTTTATTCATAATTAACACTTAATAGTTCGTGGAGGTATAAAGGCTCTGTTTGGATGGATGAATTTCAAATGAACATGTTAAAAGTAGAATTTTGTAAACAAATACAAGAAATTAAGTTATTATAGGTAGCTTGAGAAACTAACAGAAATTAAATTATAGATTAAAAGATTTTAAATAACTATTTGAGAAACTAACAGAAATTAAATTATAGATTAAAAGATTTTAAATAACTATTTTTATATGGTTATTTTAAATTCATCATAATAAAATTTTCAAATTCAATCTTAAAATTTATTTCTAAATTATTAAATCTTGTCTTTGAATGAATTGTCTCAAATCTTTTGAATTTAAATCTATAAATTCAATCAAAATCAAAAGCTGCACCAATCTTTTGAGCCAAATTTATTTTTAGCTATATTTTTATAATATATAAAAAAAAATAAAACTACACTAATGATGTGCTAAATCTTGAGTCAAAATTTTGCAAAGTCAAATGTTAAATTTGTTACATTAACAAAGGAAAATCATAATCACTAAATGATATTTTGAAAAAAATAGATCCAATGATCATAAATTAATATGGCAGTTTTTTTTGGATGAATAAATTATTATGGCAGCTGATAGCATGGAAATATTAAAGTGACATAACCCAAAAAATATTTTTTTCTTACACAAAAACAGAATCATTTTGACTTTTATAACTAGAGTTACTAGTTGCACAAGCACCAAACACTGGTGTGACAGATCATATGAATTGGTCCCCAAAATCTTCATATGCAAGAATTGCTCATTACAATTGAAAAGAGGGCATTTCTATTTGACCTTTAACTGCTGAAAATGTCTTTTTAAGGCACATAGCCTTAATCTTTTAAAGTTTGAAAAGGAGAGAGAGTGTCCTCTGAGACACACATTTGATTATTGAGAGGGAATTCAATTAACCTAACAAAAGAGGGCCAAATATAGAAGAGGTTTCTATCAGTTGATCTATCTTCCTTTGGGAAGGGTTTTTGCTAATGATGACTTTAAGAACTATTAATAAATATTACAAAATGTCAAAAAAAATATAATTTCTATACATTTTTTTATACATTCTATGTGTATATATATATTTTACATATTTTATTATTTTTTTGACACCAGCAGTGCTTCCGACCCCCAGTTGGGGGCACCCCCAGTGACCCCAATGCCACGTGGGCAGCCTGCCACTGACTGAAACCAAAAAAAAAAAAAAAAAAAAAAAACAATTTTTTTGGCCAATTAGGGAAGACCCTAGCACCCCCACTGGGGATCTAAGTCATTTTTCTTTTTGACACTAACAACAGCCATAGGATTGTTTTTAGCATATTTTTCCTAGGAAAATACCCTTGTAATAGATGGGGAAAAAATCAATACAATAGCAAATCATATCATTACTAAATCATGGTATTTTTTTTTAATAATAAATTATCATATAAGCATAATAAATCTTGGTATATATGTGTGGTGATTACATTATTATTTTGGAAAAATAATTATATCCAAAGTTCGTTTATCTCATGTCTAATGTTATTATCGATTAGTAACATCACTGTTTTATTAAATTTTTACTTGTTATAAACACCTATTGTTAAGAGATCAAGGCCTGTTTGGTTTGTTTTGGGGAGAATTATTTTTGAAAAAAAATTTGGAGAGAGAGTTTAGAAATTTTTTTGGTTTGTTTGGTTGTATATTTTGGGAGAGTTATTTTTTTGAGAATTTGGAATAATTTGATATTTTGGAAAAATTTGAGTAGATGTGTATGAGAGAAAAAGTGATTGAGAATGAGAGAGGAGAGAGAAAAAGTGATTGATTGATGTGTAAGAGAGAGAAAGTGATTTTAGAAATTTTTTGAGAAAAACTCAAACCAAACAATTTTTTTAAATTTTTTTTTAAATTCATCTCCCAAATGCAAACTAAACATAAACTCTCTCCTAATTTTTTTTGAGAATAATAAAATAAAAAATTGTAACAATTATATGAATGTAATTATATGTGTAATTAAATATATTTTGAACATTTATTTTTTACTATTTTGTATGTCTTATCAATTCTGTTCAGATGTTACTTGCAAACTCCAAGTCATCCACACAATTTCTTATGTCCGTTTGAGAAGTGGGTTAGTTTTTTTATTTTTTGATTATTTTGATTATTTTAAGATTGGAATTAAAAAGCCTCATCGGAGAAGGATATTTTGACTTTTTTTATTTTTTGTGAGAAAAAGAATATAATATAATGGATATAATATTTTATCTTATTAAGTTAAAAAATCTATTTTATCTTTTTATAACTAAAATAGTCCCAAACCCAACTTAACTCAACCCATCTCCCCAAGCAAAGGCTTAAAATGAACTCGAGTTTATCATGACCCAACAAAAAAAAAATAAGACCTTATTTGTCATAACTTAAAAAAGTCAAAAAGTCACTATTCTATTTAAATCAAATCATCTTGTTTAAGTCATATCACATTTCTACCACATTACTTTAAACCCAACCTATATCCAACTCATATTTCATAAAAAAATCAAAAAATACACTTATTTAGATCATTCTAAATTCTTTAAAAAAATGAACTTTTACATATGTACTTTTTTTTTTCTTGTTGTTCTTTTTTTAAAGAAAATAAATTAGGCCTTAGGCTTGGTTTGGGGTACACTAAATAATACAAAAAGTCACTATCCTATTTAAGTCACATCATCTTATTTAAATCACAACACCTCTCTAACACATCACATCAAACTCAACTCAAATTCAATCTATATAAGTCAATAAATTAAAAAATATATTTTTTTATAACATCACAAATCAACCCTTAATATCTGGTATGGGGAGATATTATAGCCATCCAATTCAGTGCTAAAGTGCTAAAGATTAAAGCCTAAAATCAATCATTAGTAGTGAAGATTAAAAGCATAAAGTTACAACCCCACACGGTCCAATCTCTGTAATAATCTTTCCTTCTACGGTGGTGTTATATGGATGATATATTAATTAATATATTAATATATGTTATCATATTATTATTAATTTTATTTATTATATAAATTATAAATATTTAAAATTTTAAATTATATCACATTATTCATTAGTACATTAATTAATACATATAATATTATTCTTCTTTATAAATTAATCACACCAAAAAAAAATTAAAACAAAAAACATCCAATTTTAATAATCCATCAAACAGAAACAAAACATTCCTGAACACAGATATCTCTATCTTTATCTCTTTTTTTCTTTCTTCTTTTTTTTTTGGATTGTTTTAAAAAGATGATTAAAAGTTAATTTTTTATTTTTTTTTTAAACTTTTTTAAGAATATGTAAAAAATATAAAAAATAATATGATCAAAATAAAATAAAAATTAAAAGATAACTTTTAACAATCTTCTCGAAATATTTTCTTGTTTTTTTCCCACTCTCTCTTTTATCATTTTATCCATTTATTCTTGTTTTTTCCCTCTCTCTGTACTTTTTTTTCTTTATCATTTTATCCATTTATTTTTCAAAAATCTTTGTTCTACACACACACACACTCTCTCTCTCTCTCTCTCTCTCTGTTTCTGACAACAAACCTCTCTTTGAATCCAAGTTTTCTCATCGACGAAACCTCTAACAACTTGAGTCTCTCACTGTCTCATTTTTTTCTTTTCCCAGTGTTTTGCTTTCATGGGTTGTTGCAGATTTGTAGATTTACCTTTAAGCTATCTTTAATTTCGTGCTTCATTTAAACCCTTTTGGTTAATCTCTCCGTTCATAAACCCACAATTGTACCTTTTTCTTTTCTTTTCTCTTCTCTTCTTTTCTTTTCCAACTCGATGAGTTCTTGAGAGATTGTGGAGTTGCAGAGAAAATGAGGCCATTCAGTGTATTTCAACTTGTATGGGCTTGTTTGGGACTCTTTCTTGTGACCTGTGAAGCCTTTGCTACAAATGAAGGTCTCGCTATCTCTTTGCTCTTCTTGTTTCTTGCTTGGATCTTTGATTCAGTCACTCTTTATGCACAATTCTGTATAGGGTTTCTATTTTAATGCTATTATTCATATTAGTGTTGCATATGATCTGGGTTTTATGGAGTTTTTTTCTCACTGAGGATTCTGGGTTTTGCGCAGAGTATGCTCTTTCTGCCTTCAAGGAAGCTATAAATGAGGACCCACTTCTGGTTTTGTCAAATTGGAATACCCTAGATGAAAACCCTTGTGATTGGTCTGGCATTTCCTGTTCTGTGGCTCAAGATCATGTCTTGAAGATGTATGATATATGATCTTAATCACATACACTCATGTTTATATCTATGTTGTGACTGGGTTCGTTATTTTTAGACCTAGAATCGAACCAATGTATTGAAAAAAAATCAAACCAACCCAACTTGTAGAGGTCGGATTAGTTCGATTCTCGGTTTTTTTTGGGATATCTTGTGTACCCCTAGCAGTAACAAGTACATTTCTTTAAGGTTATTGCAATTGAGAATTAATAGCATAAAATTAAAGGCTAATTGTTGTTGTCCATTTGTGGTGGAAACTCTGTTTTGCAGAAACATTTCTGGGTCATCATTGAAAGGTTTTCTTGCTCCAGAATTGGGCTTACTCTCTTCCTTGAGAGAACTGTATGCTTTCCTTCTAATCGAACTATATAATGGTTCTGTTTTCTTGTTTCATTTAATTATTTGTTAAATAGAACACAACGGTTGAAGCTTAATTTGATATCCTGATGATTTACAGAGTTTTGCACGGAAACAATTTGATTGGTGTAATACCCAAAGAAATTTGCATGTTGAAATACCTGAGGGTCTTGGATTTGGGAATGAATCGGCTATTGGGTCCAATTCCTCCTGAAATTGGGAATTTGACCAGCCTCATGAAAATGTAATGGAATTTGACATTTTTGTTTCTTCAATCGACTTTATGTCTCGTTCCGCTTTGCTTTCTTTCTCATTTTTTACTTGTTTTTCTGTAGAAATCTGCAATCCAATGGATTGATGGGGACACTCCCTCCTGAACTTGGCAATTTGAAGTACCTCGAGGAACTTCGACTAGATAGGAATAAGCTTCAAGGATTTGTTCCTGGAAGTAACAACTCAGATTTTACATCCACCGGTCATGGGATGTAAGTAGAAAATTCTTGCATTGGACTTTTTAAAGTTTTGTGTGCTGTCGCTGAAATAGTTTCTTGTAGTGAGTATTTCGACTTGAATGTGTTTTTAAGTAGAAAATAAAGATGTATATAATCGCACTCTTCGTTTACTGTTAGCTACAATACAATATTGATGAACTGATCAATACAATCTACAGATCCGTAATATAACACTACTAGTTGTATGTTTTATGCTTAGCTAAATACTAAAATGCTGGCTAATTCATGGATTTAGTGAAGGTAAGGAAAAGAAAGTATAAAGGAAATTATTTCCCGTTGGTTGGCTACCAAGAAAACAGAATGGAAAAAGCAAAAATGATAGGGAGTATGGGAGAAATTCCTGTTTTGAATGTCATGTTTCCTTAATTTTTTCTTGATTACCTGCTTTTTTATAAGTATTGATTTCCCATTATACTTGCATAAAGGTATCCTGATTCTAATTATAGTAATGTTCTGTCATTGCTAATCAAGCATTAAGGAGTCAAATAATGTAAAATAGTGAAAAGAATATATAAAAGTTGATAATGTTATGAATGTTGTTGTATAATAATGAAAAACAGCATTATTTAGATGATTTGAATGTATTGATGTTCTTAAAATTGACACGGTTTATTTCTGTTACAGGTATGCCTCAAGTTGGAACACTACTGGTTTGTGTCGTTCATCGCAATTAAAAGTTGCTGATTTCTCATACAACTTCTTTGTTGGGAGCATACCCAAGTGCCTGGAGTACCTTCCTAGGTAACTCTCCCTTTGTCACTTGGACACTTTTTTTCCACCCCCTTTTTTGGTACTCTAAAACTATTGTTTACATTTGTTTTATGCAGCTCAAGCTTTCAAGGAAACTGCCTTCAAGATAATGATCCCAAACAGCGCCTTACTCCACAATGTGGTATGTACAACATGATCTTTATCTCTTTCTATTATATAAAGCCTCCAACCCAGTGAAGCTTTTGTCACAACTTTTCATTCCCAAATGCCTGCAATTGCCTCACTTTTTTATTTTAAATTTCAATCTTCCAGTTTTTATAACTTCTTCAGTTTTCTTTTCTCTTCATTTACAATATTTTTTTTTTGGGTCAATCAGTAAAAGATCATCAGATTTTTCATAGCTCACCTTCTAGTAGTTGTATATTTGGTGGCTGCTTAACCATTGATTAATCCCTTGCAAATATGTAATTCACATGTTTCAGAGTAAATGACCAAACCAAAATTTTGGAAACATTTCACAACACTAAAAGTTGGACTAACTAGAACATGTTGATGTTGGGTGCAAATATAGTTCCTCAAATTCGATTCTGTGATTCGTAAATGGCAATATTCCTCTTATTACAGGTGGTGCTCCACCTGCCAAACACCGTTCAGGAGTCAACCCAAACAACCGGCCTGCTCAAGATGGAACTAAGCATCAGGCAACTTTGAAACCCATCTCAGCTTCAAAACCTGCCTGGCTTTTAGCTCTGGAAATAGCAACCGGAACCATGGTGGGGTCTATCTTCCTTGTTGCTCTCCTCACCGCTCTCCAGAGGTGCAAAAGCAATTCTTCGATCACTATCCCTTGGAAGAAATCTGCAAGCGATAACGGCCACATGACTACATATATTGGTAAGCTCTCTTATAACGTGAAATATCACTCTGTTTGGTTGTGTTTTCATTTTCATTTTTTCGTTTTTTATTTTTTATTTTTTTTATTTTAGACATTTGGAAAATTGTTTCCAGAAACTGCTTTCTGGAAAATTTTATGAAAACAACCCACTTTTATTGCCAAAAACATGAAAACAAAAACTACCATACAGAGTGATTTAGCAGACAAGAAATGACTACTAACTCAATTTTGGTGGAGTCTCTATACAGAATCAGAGATGTTGAAGGATGTATTGAGATTTAGCAGACAAGAACTTGAAGTCGCATGCGAAGATTTTAGCAACATTATCGGGGCCTCTCCAGACAGTATAGTCTACAAAGGCACCATCCAAGGCGGGCCCGAGATTGCTGTTATATCCCTTTGCATTAAAGAAGAGAATTGGGCAGGCTATCTCGAGCTTTATTTTCAGAGAGAGGTAAAGTGTTTGGTATTACTAAACCAAACTTCTAGCTGAAGCTCCATTGGAAAGTAAAATCTTTAAAATATTTTTGAAAAAAACCTTTTAAATCTTTTAGTTTTTGCACTATTCAGGTGGCTGATTTGGCAAGATTAAACCATGAGAATACGGGAAAGCTACTTGGTTATTGCAGAGAGAGTAATCCATTTACGAGGATGCTGGTTTTTGAGTATGCATCAAATGGGACACTGTATGAGCACCTCCATTGTAAGTAAAGCTTTGTATTTGTAGCGGTTGGTTACTTCAACATGCTTTAGTAGCTCAATCCCTAGCTTTCTTTATATTGCAGATGGAGAAGGATGCCAGTTAACTTGGACACGGCGAATGAAACTTGTTATAGGCATTGCTCGGGGACTAAACTATCTTCACGCAGAACTTGACCCGCCATTTACTATATCTGAGTTGAATTCTAGTGCTGTATATCTTACAGAAGATTTGTCTCCCAAGGTACACCCAACACCTTGTATGTTCCAATATTACAGAGTGTGAGCATTCTACCAAAATTTCAAAATGTTTATTTTAGTATAGAAATCACCTTATGTTGAAAAAATCACCGAGGTTGGGAATTGGAAGTCAGAGATCATGAACTTCAAATAATTGGGTTGCCTTCTTGAAACCTTGAGCAGAGACTTTTGTTTGGCAACATCTAAAAAAGTTATAATTTTTTTCAAATTTTTTTAATCTTTAATTTTATTTTATTTTTTTAAATGTGTGAAAAGTTTTTATTTTCAGGTCTGTCTAATCTAAAAGAATCTTTAAAAAAAAAAAAAATTAATTAAAAGTTCACTAAAAGACCCAACAAGAAAAGTGTCAAATTTTTTTTTTTTATTTTTTTGGTGGTCTTTACTATGCTTTTTTCCAAAAAAAATATATTTATTTACTTCTTACATCGGTCTAAAAGTGAAGTTTTTAAAAACATTTTAAAAAAAGTTTACTAAAGACAAATAAAAAGTCATCAAAAAAGCTTCTTAAAAATCAATCGTCAAATTCAATTTTGCTGTTAGAAGATTCAAGATGATTCTTTTTCTTTCTTTCTTTCTTTTTTTTCCTTTCTTATTAAATCATAATTCGCATGTTTTGAGGATAAACATTTTTCTTTACTTATTTTATTTCTTTCTAGATGATTTGCTTTTCAATCCTGATATACTGCAACACCCTATGCAAAATTTTAATGGTTGAAAGCACTTGCCTCAATTTTTGCTGTAGCTGGTTGATTTCGAAAGTTGGAAGTCGATTCTTTCGAGATCAGAAAAGAACTCTGGCTCTATTGGCCATGAAGGCACTGTCAGTGTTCTTCCCAATTCGCTAGAGGCACGCCATCTGGACTTCCAAGGGAACATTTATGCCTTCGGTGTACTTTTACTGGAAATAGTTAGCGGGAGACCTCCTTATTGCAAGGACAAAGGTTGTTTGGTAGATTGGGTAAGAACTTCATCGAAAACTTTTAGATTTTGAACATTTGTCAATACTTCATACAAAACAATAACTTGTTGCTAGGCTATACCGACAATGAATAAGAACATTTTCTGAGTCTTATGATAGTGAATTTTCACTGTCTTTCAAACAGTAGACAACAATAATTTTTTGCTAGGATGTACTGATGGACGAGAAATGTATCTCGCTCTGGTGCAGGCTAAGGATTTTCTTGAACTGCCGGATCTAATGTCATCTGTGGTGGATCCTGAGTTGAAGCATTTCAGATTTGATGATCTCCGGGTAATATGTGAGGTGGTGACTCTTTGCATTAGTCCAGATCCCTCAAAACCCATGTCAATGGAGGAATTGTGCACGATATTGGAGAGCAAAATCGACACGTCTGTATCTGCTGAGCTTAAGGCATCGTCTTTGGCATGGGCAGAGCTTGCGCTTTCATCTAACTGAGTTGAAGCTAACAACACAGACATACTGTAAATCTGAAATACAGAATTGTATTACTCTTTTCCTTTTTTAGTTTTTGTTTTTTTGGTGGTTTTTTTTTTTCATGCTAAAAGAAAAGAGAGTTTCATGCATGGAAAATCCCCATTTCTTTGTAAACAGTTGATCAGTTTATTCATGAAATTACTTGATAGTAAAAGAAGACCTTGTTACAAAAAATAAAATAAAGGCCAGTGTTGCATCTATTCTCTTCCATGTGTTTTCATGGATTCTATTTTAGAACATTGTCTCTCTTCTTCTTCTTTTTCTACATTAATCATAATAGCATTAAATCATTCAAATCAATTCATATGGACAAAGAAAAGAATTCACTTATATTGGTTTTTGTTGTCTGTTTTTATATTTTATAAAACACAAATCATATTAGTTTTCCCAAAATGAAGGGAAAGATCCATTTATCTGCCCATATGTCTATTGAAATTGAAGAAACTTAGAAATTAGTATATTACAAAAAAGAAAAAAGCATTATATATATGAACATTACACTTGGTAACTTGTAGATGTGCAAAATAAATCAGTGAAATCTATATCTATGAACTACCCATTTGGAATGAGGCTCAAAAAGCCCTGAAGATTGCAAAATAACTTGCAAAAAGACATAAAAATCCACTTGGTTTTGACTAGAACTAACTTATAAGAAGAGAAGGTTAATTGTGTAGTGAAACCACTCAAGAAGACCTGAGCTGACAAAAAAATGCATTATGGTATCGCATTGCCACTTAGTTCAGTTTTGAAATGAACCAAGTTACAGAAGAAAGGGATTGAAAAAGGCCTCCCCGAAATGAAAGTGCAAGATTTGGATTGGAAAAAACAAGAAAAGCAAGCTTAGAGGGCTCGCGATTTTATGATGTCGAGGCTCATCTCACTAGGATCTGTTGCTTGCAGTTCAACTTGAATGCCGTCGAGTTCTCTCTTGAATCTGTCCTTGGAACTAGCATACACCATCTTGTTCCTCACCCTTGATGTATCAGGAGACCTGTATCGCAAAAAAAATTTTAAAAAAAATAGCATCTATGTTTAAAAAATGGAGGGCTACTCATCAGCATGTGATGAGTACTAATTAATAATTTACCAGGCAATGAAGAATATTTTGCTCTTCTGGATATTCTCATTAGTTATGAAGTCAAAATCAAAGACAGCATAGCGACACTCATCAGCAGGGAGGACGGCAGTGAAATCATCATAGCTCTGTTCAGGAGTACCAAGCTTTTCAATGATCACCTGTTGGTTCTCGATCTTGAACACTATGAATCGGTAGTTCCTCTTCGCTTTTAGCTCCAAAAACTTCAGCTTACACTCATCATCCACAGCCATTCCAGATGCCGCATTTGCCTTCGTATATACATATAGCAGCAATTGAAATAAATTGTGAAATAATATAACTAACCTTTCAAATTTTAACTGGTGCATCATCAGCATATGCAAATCATTCACTATATGAAATAATACAACTATATTGACAAATTTTGAATAATTTTTTAAATTTTTTTTTTCTTTCTAATTACATAGCATTGTTGGGTATTAAAGAATACACACAATCATATAGTAGAATCATAGAGTCAAACCTAACATCCATGACAGCTCAAACTACCTGGCTTGTGAATGTGATTATAGCTTCAATGAAATGTAATTAGATCTTCCTTTTAAAAACCAACTAGAAAGAGACAGACTTGGCAAAGACAAACCAAACCAAACCAAATAATGCAATGCAGAGAGTATTTGTTCAAGCTCATAATCATCTCCACCAAATATAACTACCACAGTAACTACAATAACTCCACCATTATAATCTTTTTTTTATTTCTTTCTTTACCTTTACACATAATCATGATTATATTTCTGTAATCAAAAACATAATCATACCTTTTTTTTTAATATAAAAAACAAGGCATCTGGAGCTTTGTCCCAACTAATTTCTTAGTATACGCAATTACACATATTTGGTAATTATTGGATGCAAACCCTTAACGCTGTGTTTGGTTAGGAGATTTAGGAAGGATTTGAAAAGGAAAAAGAAAAATGTAAGTGAAATGTGAATAAAATATACTTACATTTCACCTAGTTTCACACGTCTTTTCCCTTTCTCTTTCCAAATCTCTTCCCAAATCCCCCAACCAAACATAGTGTAAATGGTCCCAAAGGGATCAAGTGCCTTATGAAATTTGAATTCATGACCTATGTGTTCACAAACTCTTCTCAAGACTCAACTTGTCACCCAATGTTTTTATAGTTATCCCAACTAGTTTCTTGGTACATGCAGTCTCTTGTCCTACACATATCAGGTAATTATTGAATACAAACCCTTGAATGGCTCTAAAGGGATCAAGTGCTCTATGAAATTTGAATTAGTGACCTATGTTTTCATAAGCCTATATCAAGACTCAACTTATCACCTGACTAAACGCTAGAATTCATAATGAAAGAGGGAGAGAGAGAGAGAGCATACCATGTCGTTGACTACCAAGGAGGGAGGAGCTAGAAATGTGAAATGAGAAATGTGAGAGATGAGGGAGGAGCAAAGGGGCCAAGAGAATGAAAGAGAGACATGGGAGGAGTAGAATAGAGAAAAACAGATCCTTGATTTTTGGGGGTATGAGAGGTAGAATTTTGAGGGGGAGGAGAGGATTTGTTGGGCAAAATGACAGGTTAAATTTTTTGTGTGTTTGTTTTTTGTTCTCTAATAACCAACCCCCCACAATTCACTTCTTTGCCTACACGTTTGTGAACTTGCAATGGTTTCAAAAACTCCAAACTCAATTTTTCATTTTTGGACAATTTTAATGTTTTGGCAAATCCAAATTTGAAGGCCAAAACGATGATGAGCCTATTTGAATGACTTTTTTGTTTAATGTATTTATCCTCTAAATAGAATCTTAATTTACTATATTAATGAGTCAGATGTAATTATGTTAATTGTCACGAAAAATTTGTATAGTTTATTAAAATTATTTTATTAACATATTCACTTTTTAATTGATTAAAACAATAGCAGTATAATACATCTTATTTTAGAATATAATAAGCCCTAACTAAAAATGATGGTTTCTTGTTTTAAACCATAGACCAATTTTTAGACTGAATTTTGCTAACAATCACATTAGTGACATTTATCGTACTTCTCACTCCACAAATGCTATTTGTGTAACATTTATTTTTTTGAGAAATTCTATAGTACACACGCTTTGCACCTTAATTACAGTCTTTGTGGTTGGCTTATTGTGAGGTTAATTATGGCATTATCATAATTATGATCAAGAGCTCTTTAATTATAACAACAATAATGATATGAGAAAATTGGTGAAAAATTCGCTCTAGCAATTGTCTGAGGCATTAGGTCTAGCAATTTTTTTATTTTATTTTTTTAGTGAGGGGTCCACACTTTGTTAAATAGTTTGGTGAGAAATCCTTGAGAACATTTTTATTTTCTCAATTTTATCCCTTAACTTTTTTTATCTATGTGACTTTTTGTTGACTATCTGTTGAATTTTTGTTGTATATCTGTTGAAATTTTTTTGTCTATTCAATTTTTTTTTGTCTATTTGTTCAAATTTTTTATGTATAAATTTTCAATCTATTCTAATTTTCTATTTGTCCAAAATTTACCTATCCAATTTTTTATCTGTTCAATATTTTTATTTGTACAAATTTTCTATCCAAATATCTAAACAAATTTCATCTGTATAATTTTTGTCCGTACAAATTTGCAAAGCAATCAAACATCTGTTCAAATTTTGATTTCATTTTTTTTAGCTATAGAATTTTTTGACCTATTTGTTCTATTTTTATATCTATCTGTTGAACCTACTTTCTCTCTCTGTGTGAAACTAAATATATAGAATCTGTTAAACCTATCTATCTGTTGGACCTATATATCTGCAATTTGTTTCACCAACATCAATAACAATAAAACATCACAATAATCAATTTATGTTCAACAGATATACAAAAAAATTGTTGAACCTATATATCCAATTTTATTATTTATTCAACAATAAGAAAATCTACAACAACAACAACAACAAATCTACACGACTAAGGGTTGAAAATATAACAACAACAACCACGTCAACCAACAATTAAGACTTAGATCCACTATCAAAATATATATGTGTGTGTATATACATATATATAAACATAGTGTAATGCCTCAACCCTTCATATGTCATCGATATTGTCCGCTTTGGGCCTTGTCCATACGGATTTATTCTTCCCAGTAGGTCATTCCTCCCAGACTTACTCCAGCCTAAGCACACTTAACTGGGGAGTTCTGCTAGGAATTTCACCACCCAAAAAAAGCCTCGATGCTATAGAAGGGTCTAGGTTTTTACTTTTATAGCCTAGGAACTCCCCATTTATTCCCGATGTGAGACACCGACAACGCCCTAACCCTTCATATGTCATCAATATTGTTCGCTTTGGGCCATGCCCGCACGGATTTGTTCTTCCCAGTGGGTCACCCATCTCAAAACTACTCCAGTCTAAGCACACTTGACTGGAGAGTTCTGCCAGGGATTTCACCACACGGGAAAAGGCCTAAATGCTATATAAGGGTCTAGGTTTTTACTTTTATAGCCTAAGAATTCTCTCTCTATTCCCGATGTAAGACACCGAGACCTTACAATCCACCTCCCTTAAGGCTCCACGTCCCCCCGTGCAGTAGCCTACCAGCTCACAAGCCCGCCCACATGCACCAAAAGATGTAAGGGTCGACACTCGGTACTCCAAAGAGTCAGCTCTGATACCATTTGTAACGCCTCAACCCTTTACATGTCATCGATATTATCCGTTTTAGGCCATACCTATCCAGATTTGTTCTTTCCAATGGGTCACCCATCCCATAACTACTCTAGCCTAAGCATCACTCGGGAAAAAGCCTCGATGCTATATAAGGGTCTAGGGTTTTACTTTTATAGCCTAAGAACTCCCCCTCCATTCCTGATATGGGACACTGGGACCTTACACATAGGGTTTCAACTCAGATCTGTGCACAATCGATGGTTTAAACATAGGCGCTCTAATATAGATCTACCATTGGTAAAAGAGATGAAGAGAAAGAGAAAAGAAACCCTAGGGTTTCAACTCAGATCTGTGTATGAACCAAAGAATTGAGAGAGAGAGAGAGAGAGAGAGAGAAGAAAATAAAGGAGAATGAGAGATAAAGCGTCGAAAATGGATACGATGTGTAACAACCAAGATTTTTAATTATTCTGTAGAATTTATACTAATATTATTTACTTACAGTTAGGAAAATATATAATTTATTTTGTACTATTATGTATAATTTTGTAAAATAATATAATTATTAAAAGTTTAGGGGTCAAAATGTAAATAATAATAATATTGATAATAATAATAATAATAATAATAGGTGTGATAGTAAAATAATTAATTAGTTTTCTGTTGATATACGATAAAATGTAATTTAATTAGGAATTAATTTATTTATATAATTATATTAAAATATTGGATCAAAGAATAATTATCTTAAATATCTATTAAAGATAAGAATGAATCTATGAATTTATTATCAAATCTGCCACGTATGCGCCTTATCTCCCTATAAAAAGGGAGGCGTGTCACCTGGAGAAGAAAAGAAAGAAGAAAGAAAAGAAGAAAGGAAGAGAGAAAGAAAAAAATAATGGAAGCTAAGATGGTCTTTGATAGTGGAAAGAAAGAATAAGGTATTAAAAATAAAGTGAGTTATATTATACCTTGAGTTACCAAAATGTATTTTACATATGTTTTGACTTATCATATTTATTTTATATAAGTTATAAACTATTATAAATTATATTAATATTTCAGTTACGTAATTTAATTTCTGAACCCTATTTGTAAAGATGAAACTCATGGATATGTTTGTTTATATTTTAAAAAATATTTGACTATGACCTTATAAACAATTATGTTTTATAAGTATCACTACGGGAGTCCCACGTATTGGGAGACTTAAATAACCATTGGCTTATGTTTGGTTACTTTGTGACCCTCTGTTTGTCATGAATCCATTGACCTCTGTTCTGTGCAGAGCAAAGTGTTGTGCGGAGATAAGTGCTACACTATTGTGGGAGCCACCTCTATAGTCCGTACGAGCCACCTCTTGAATCTGTACTTCTGTTCTGTGCGGAGCAAAGTGCTATGCAGAGATAAGTGCTACACTATTGTAGGAGCCACCTCTATAGTTCATACGAGTCACCTCTTGAGTCCGTACCTCTGTTCTGATTGTCACTTCTGTGACCTCTATTCTATTATGTTCTGTTCTGTTCGGTACCGTGGTTATGGTTATTTATTTACATAATTTTTGTATTTCAGTTATGCTACTTAAATGATTTATTTACCAAATTGAGTTACGTAAATGTTTTGGCCTAACTAACTATCCATGGTTATTTCGTGTCCCTTATACTCTTGGTATAATATTTCTCACTCTGCCATGTGCTTATAGTTGTTTACCAATTTTCTGGAAACATGCAATTCAGAAATAGTTTTTGGAAAGTCTTATATGCGGGGCTGCGGAATAGACACACACAGCACTTTTATGATATTTTTATATGTAAATATCGGCATTTTTTGTCAATATAATTTTGTAATAAAAATAAAAACTCTAATGATTATTTTGGTACCCTTATTTAAATATTACTTCCGCTCGCGTTTATTAATCAGTTCAAGAATTGGCCTTAGGTAACTTCAGTTACTGGTCATCACGATGCTTGACCCTTGGGTACGGGGAGCGGGTCGTGACAAGTGGTATCAGAACCAAGTTTATAAAAAAATAAAACAATCATCATTGGAGCATAGGACACACGCACATTTAAGAAGTAGGATAGTAGGTAATTAACACCTAAATATTACATTTTGTTAATCGATTTAATTATATTATAATTTTATATGATTATATATATATATAATACATTTTTTTTAGTGTGCCTAATTTGTGAAGGATATTAGATATAATTTATATTTGTTAAAGTAAAAAAATGACAAGAAAAGAAGGATGTCGGGTTCAAGCACCCACCAAAATTATAATATAATTAGATACATATAATTTTCAGTTCAGTAATCAAAAAAATATATTTTGATTTTTTTTTAAAAGTGGGTTCAAATTATAAAGATATAATTTTGAAACTATTTCTCATCAATGAAAAGTTCATCTTAAATTTTTTCAACTCTTGCATATGATTCTGTCATTGTGACCTCATTCTATTTTTTTTTATTTTTTTTTTATCGTAAACAAAACGAATGAAAAGTTTTTAAAACCGCTCCTTATTTCTTATTTTGGCCCAAAACAATTTTTGACAAATAGACAGTGAGTTATTTTTAGTGAAGTTTTTTTTGATGTAGTATTTTCTATCAGATTAATCATCTAATATATATTTATCAAAGTGCGCAGTGGATAGCTTACATATGACAAATTTCGAGGATGAAATTTTAAAAGGAGGGAAGATTGTAACAACCCAGATTTTTAATTATTCTGTAGAATTTATACTAATATTATTTAATCACAGTTATGAAAATATATAATTTATTTTGTACTATTATGTGTAATTTTGTAAAATAATATAATTATTAAAAGTTTAGGGGCTAAAATATAAATAATAATAATAATATTGATAATAATAATAATAGGTGTGATGGTAAAATAATTAATTAATTTTCTGTTGGTATATAATAAAATATAATTTAATTAAGAATTAATTTATTTATATGATTATATTAAAATATTAGGTCAAAGAATAATTATCTTAAATATCTATTAAGGATAAGAATGAATCTATAAATTTATTATCGAATCTGCCACGTATTCGCTTATCTCCCTATAAAAAGGAAGGCGTGTCACCTGGAGGAGAAAAGAAAGAAGAATGAAAAGAAGAAAGAAAGAAAAGAAATGAAGAAAAAAATAATGGAAGTTGAGATGGTCTTTGATAATGGAAAGAAAGAGTAAGGTATTAAAGATAAGGTGAGTTATATTATACCTTGAGTTGCCAAAATATATTTTACGTATGTTTTGACTTACCATATTTATTTTATATAAGTTATAAACTATTATAAATATATTAATATTTCAGTTACGTGATTTAATTTATGAACCCTGTTTGTGAAGATGAAACTTGTGGATATGTTTGTTTATATTTTAAAAAATGTTTAACTATAACTTTATAAACAATTGTGTTTTATAAGTATCACATGGGAGTCCCACGCCTTGGGGAACTTAAATAATCATTGACTTATGTTTGGTTACTTTGTGACCCTCTGTTTGTCATGGATCCATTGACCTCTGTTCTATGCGGAGTAAAGTTTTGTGCGGAGATAAGTGCTACACTATTGTGGGAGCCACCTCTATAGTCCGTACGAGCCACCTCTTGAATCTGTACCTCTGTTCCGTGCTGAGCAAAATACTGTGCGGAGATAAGTGCTACACTATTATGGGAGCCATCTCTATAGTCCGTACGAGCCACCTCTTGAGTTCGTACCTATGTTCTGATTGTCACTTCTGTGACCTTTGTTCTGTTTTGTTCTGTTCTGTTCAGTACCGTGGTTATAGTTATTTATTTACATAATTTCTGTATTTCAGTTATGCTACTTAAATGATTTATTTACCAAACTGAGTTATGTAAATGTTTTGGCCTAACTAACTATCCATAGTTATTTCGTGTCCCTTATACTCTTGGTATAATATTTCTCACTCTGCCATGTGCTTATAGCTGTTTACCAATTTTCAGGAAACATGTAATTTAGAAATAGCTTTTGGAAAGTCTTAGATGCAGGGTTTCGGAATAGACACACACAACACTTTTATGATATTTTTATATGTAACTATCGGTATTTTTTGTCAATATAATTTTGTAATAAAAATAGAAGCTCTAATGATTATTTTGGTACCCTTATTTAAATAGTATTTCCGCTCGCGTTTATTAATTAGTTCAAGAATTGGTCGTAGGTAACTTTAGTTACTGGTCATCACGATGCTTAACCCTTGGGTGCGGAGAGCGGGTCGTGACATGATGACATCGCCTCCGCTTGCGTCGACAATTCCACAACAGCAGTACTCTTGCAAGTCGATTTGGTTATGGCTAACGCTGGAGGTGACGATGATTTGGACCGATTGAAAGTAGCGAAGGATATCAGTGGTGATCCTAGATCTAAGGCTTTCAGACGAGATCTAGAAAGAGAAAGTAAATTAGTGCTAATCCAGTATAACAACCCCGACATATGATTAGTTTATGATATTTGATTAAGAAGGCTTCATAAGTAATTAAGATGAGATTCTACGTTAATTACATGTGTCATATGTTATTTGCATTTATATTTGTTTATCGTAGAAATATCTGTTTGTGTTTATGTTTTGTTCTACGAATTGAAGGTCTTATCGTCCACAGAATACGAAATTGATTCGGTTTATGTGTTATTTAGCTTTTTTAGAAATTTCTAGTAGGATTAATTGAAAATTGATTCAAAACGAAATAATTAGAATTAATAATTACAATTTGATTAGTTTAAACCAAGCTTAATTAAGCTCCACTAATTAGCCTATATAAGGCTCAAGTTGAGTCTAGAAGCCTAAAAAAATACACATGTGATCATCTTGAAGCCTTCAAAAATGTGAGAGGAGGAGAAAAGAGAGAGAGATTGCTAAACATTGAAGAGGAATTGAATGAATCAAGCTTAGACATGCTAGAATTCAAGAGAATTTAAACTTCTAGGTAAGAATTCAACCTTTGTTTTATGATATTAAGTTGGATCACTTATGAATTCAAGAGGTTAAAGTGATTTAACATGAGAATTGAGTTGGAAAGTATAATGTCTGCCTCCTGGGTTGGTGGCAATTCCGTAGGAAATACATCTGCATATTCACATGCTACTCGCGGAAGTTCTAATTCTTCTTGGTCCTCCTCATTTAAAATCAAACTTACTATCCTACCTGCAAGTTGATCATGCCACCGCATCCTACGTTTCGTTGAACTCATGGAGTCTTGTCTATCCCCCTTAAATTGGAAACGTGTTCCGTCAGGCGTGTGAGCTACTATTTTCCTTCAACGGTAGTCAATCACCGCTTGGTGGACAGACAACCAGTCCATGCCCAAAATGATATCGAAGTCTGACATTTCCATGACACAAAGGTCACAAGTTAAACGTAGGTTCGACACTCCTATTTTACAATCCTTATAGATCAACCTTATCCAAGCGCAGAAGATGATTCTTTGCATGCATGTGCATTTCATAGAGTTTTGAGGTTATTTCCAAAAGAATTCTTTCATGCATATGATAATTCTATCTTGGTTTTAAGAATTCATTACATTTCTTACCATTTGACCCCAATTGATCATGTTTTGGAAAGTTAAAGCTCGTATCATTACATGCAAGTCATGTTCTTTAAGTTTTAAGTTGAATTTTAGACAATTGACTTTATTCTTTGGCCTTGATTTTGCGAAATGATTCTTAATTCTTGATGTGTTGCAAGTTTACATATATTTCCTCAAGTTTTAGGCCCAAAAAGATATGTTTTGTTGGTTTGAAATGGAGTTTTGAAGCTGGGAGTGTAATTTGGGAATCCCAAAATTCTACATTACTGCTCAAGCGACAGAAGTTGCGTTCGAACAACCACCCTTTTGTTTTGTACCTCTGCTCAAGCGGAGAAGTCTAAGCTCGAGCATAAAACTCATGCTCCCAGAATTTTTACAAAATTTTGTAGACAGCTCGAGCAACCGAAGTTGTGCTCGAGCGGAGACCTTTTTTACTCAGTTTTTGGCTCAAGCGACCGTCGAGCATCTGTTGAGCAGAAAATTCAAGCAACCAATACTTTTGCAGACTTTGCAGCTCGCTCAAGCGACCAAAGTTACGCTCGAGCGGACTACCTTGTTTTTGAAAATCTGACTAGTGTTTTAAAGCACATTTTGGCATTCTCTTTGCATCTTAGGCATCCTTAAGCCCCAATTAAGACATGATAATGAGGATAAAGATTATAAACACACCAAGATAGAAAAGGAATTAGTTAATTATTTTTCCAGGCAAATATTTTAATGTGTATTCACTATGTGTTTATGTAGATCACGCGCCATAGGCTATCCGATTTGTCTGCTCTGTCCATTTTGCTATTAAAGCTATCTATGAATAACAACTCTGTAAAGCTATATTTAATTATAAGTACTTTTCATAATGATAAGATATGACTGGTTCTATGAAATGCTATTTTATGAATCATTAATCAATATCCAATTTTATGAAATGTACTTGTGGTATCCTTAGTTTATATGACCCTACCCCGGGAGAAACAAATACTGTGGCTTATGTTTATATTGTCCTCGCCTAAGGGAAACAATATTGTGACTTATGATCATACGGCCCTGACTCGGGAAAAACAATATCGTGATTTATGCATGATCCTTGCCTGGGGAAAACAATACTATGTCTACTTGTGCACAAGATATAGACCTTTGGAATCGTCGATACCGACTATGCATATGGGTCCTAGGACCAAGATGACATGATGGCTAATGGATGTACCACATATAATTGCTTATGATTTTCTGATGAGTATATGAATCTGAATCTGTTTCTGTTATGAAATCTGATTTCTGAGATTATTTGGACATCATTCATAAAACCTTTACTCTGTTGTTATTCGCTGGACCGCAGCTCATCGTATTATTTATGTATGTAGGTAATCAGACTTAGAGTTGATTGTCTGCAGTTCTGTTTGTCAACTAGCTACAGTGCCTCCCAAGGAGGTTCCCTTTTTGCAGTGGCCAAGTTTTGGAATCATGTTAAAGATCTTTTGTTTCTTTTGCTAAGTTTGAACAAGCTTTTTGTTTGTCTGTATGTATGAATGGTGACGTAGGTATGACGTCTTAATTATGTAAATTAAGTTTTAATAATTTCAGTTTTTCCGCTAGCCGCTTATTATATATTAATCTGTTCAAAGGCTTTTGGTAATCCTAGGATTACTGATTGGTTATGATGTTATACCTATAATGGTAGGTTTGAGTCGTGACATCCAGCAACTGTGTTGCGTGCCGCCAGAAGATGGCGGAGTAGTTTGGTTTTGTTTAGGATCGAAGCTATGAAGAAAGGAGGAGAAAGAGCTCCAAAGAGATAGAGAGAGAGACAATGAAATGGAGAGAGAGAGAGAGGGGTTTGGTGAGGGGAGCTCCGTGTATACGGTATGATGGGCAATTTAGTTATTTTGTAGTAACTTGTCTTTTAAGACTAAAGTATTTTAGAGTCTGAATATTTAGACAACAATAATTCAAAATTGGATTTATGAACTTAGTGCCCTAATGATATATTGACATATCATTTTTGTCAAATTTTTTATATAAATTTTATGTAAGAATAAAATTTAAATATATATATATATATATATATGTGTGTGTGTGTGTGTATTTTTAAGTTTTAAGAAGTAAAATATGTGCATTTCATAGAGTTTTGATATTTTTAAGTTTTAGGAAGTAAAATACTCATTTTGTTCTAAAATATTAGTCAATTATTTCATTTTTTATTATCTCAAAATATCAGTCAATTTTCAAAAATTAATGAATAAAACAATATGAATTTACTATTTTACATTTCTTTTAAATTTATTAATAACACAAAAGGTATAATTATGACAATTGATATTTTTAAAAATATATACTATTAAAGTGTAATTTTAAAAAATTAATTTTTTTATAGTGCAATAATTATACTATTAAAAAAATTAAATTTATCAAAATCAACTATTATTTTGAGACGGAAGTACCATTGAAATCCAAATTTGTTCAAATTTCAGGACGTGTCGAAGAACGGAATTTTAGCGGTGCAAACCCTGAGAAACAACATAATGGCATCAACCCTATTAGCATCCACCGCCATCATGCTCAGCTCTGTCGTTTAGAAAAATTAACTTTTTTCAAATATAATAATTATATTATAAAAAAAATTAAATTCTCTAAAAAAAAAATCATTATTTTAAGAGAGAGGGAGTATAAAAAAAAGTTAAATACTCCAAAAAAATAAAAAATAAAAACCATTATTTTCAAACCGATGGAGTATACGTTTTGTGGGACCCATAATTATCATCTGAGAGGTGGATCCACTGCTGTGCGTGTCACGTGCGTCTGCCAGAGGGGCACACCGCACGCGATGGCGACACTCGAGCGTCCCCGATGGTATAGTTTACTTGAACAGGGACACAGACGTAATTTCATCTTTTTTGATTGGCTTAAAAAAGCAATCGCTCCGCTTAGTGGGACCTTTCAAAATTCCAACCATTACAACCCTGACACGTCCCGAGCTCACCAAACATATCTTTGTCACATCATCACCCAACCCAAATCTCATTTCAAAATTTCAAATTCCCACTAAAACCAAACTTCCGTCAAGCCCCAGCCGTTAACACTTCAGTCAAAAATTGAATTACACGTTGTCCCGTGCTATGTTTGATTAGAGCATCCGAGCAAGGATCCTCTAGAGTGATTTTTTCCTAAAGTTTCCTAGAGTGCTACATTGTGTGGTTGAGATTTACTGGCAAGTCACATTAATTTTTCTGATGTGACTTGCCAGTAAATCTCAACCACACAATATAGCACTCTAGGAAACTTTAGGGAAATTTCACTCTAGAGGATCCTTGGTGAGAGCATCCTCACCAAAGCCCCTAAATTCCCTCCTTAGACCATCTCCAATGGTGAACTAAACTCAGCATCATATTTAAATTTTGATAAAAAACTCACTTTTTCACGCTCCAACGGTTGCACCAAAGTCATACCAAAATGAGAATTCAGTAAACAAGACATCAAACTGAGATCAAGACACAGATTTTACCAAATCACTGTTACTGACCGTTGAAAGTGATACACCGGTCAACCAACCAGTTGCCCGGTCGGTTGACCAACCGGTCGCCCGGTTTCCTTTAAATTAGGTAGGTTCAAACCGGTCAAAAAAGGTTCAAACAGGTAAAAAAAAAAAAATTTGCCTATCCGGTCGACCAGCCGGTCAACCAACCGGTCACCCACCTGCAAACAAAATAGCGTATGGATTCAGAGTCTTTGGATGAATTGGGAAGGATGAAGACTAATCATCATGCATTGTCTACAACAATCAAAACTACCCTCCACCGGTAGCCCAAGCAATTATTTCTAAACAGATAATAAAAGCTCCAACAGATAAAATATCAATGTTTTCAAAAGTGGGCGATTAACAAATCCAACTCCACTATTTTACCATATAATGAGTCAATTTCATTATTTCCAACTCAATTCCAAATATCAACATTTTTCCCAATTTAATTATACCAATTAATTTATACAACGAATTAGGGCTTTCTCTCCCATTTTTCAATATTGACCCAATGGTCCATATATCAACAATTAACATCAATACCGCTATTTTGAAACTCAAAAAACTCATTTTAGAATCAAAATAATAAAACCCTCTTTGACATTCTGAAACCCTAAGTCCCAAAGTTTCCCAACTTCAACACTTAATCAAAATCACCAAAAATCTATATTAAAGATCATAAAAGTGAGTAGGAATCTCTACCTCAATTTCGGAGCCCAAGAGGAGAAGATGTAGAAAACTAAAATGCTCCAAACTCCAAGATTCACGGATCAAAACGAAGCCCTCGACGATCAACACAACTTTTACAAAGGGCAAAGGGAAAGAAAACACTCTAACTAGATCAAACCCTAGAAAGAAGGGAATTTCTAGAGAGAGAGGCTCTCAAAATATCTTTTTAGAAAGTAAGAGAGAGAGAGGAAGTGTAGAAAGTGATTCAAAAATGCCTAGCTGCCCTCTGTTATACGACATTCCCGCTCGAGCGGAAAACACAACGCTCGAGCGTCAAGAACAAAAATCTGGACACGCTCAAGCGCAGTAAGGCCCGCTCGAGCGCCAAGACACAAGAGTAAAGCACATTCGCTCGAGCGCGAAAACCAGTCCGCTCGAGCGTAGATTTCCCTCTCCCAGAACTTATACCCAGGAAGTACTACCCGCTCGAGCGCCAACAAACCCGCTCGAGCGCCACCGCTCGAGCGTAAACAAACCCGCTCGAGCGCAAAAATCACATTTGCAAAAGTTTTGCAGGAACCCGAAATACTGGAGGTGTGCAATAGCTGCTCGAGCGCAAGAAGACCCGCTCGAGCGGATCGCCTAAAAACTGAACAACAAGGAATTGAAACCAAGGCCTAACCAACCTGTAACAACCCTGTTCAAAACATCCTAAAACTCAATCAAGTGGAATTAAAGGACGACAACAAGATAGATACCACTACCAACTTCACGGAACCGAGTTCGGAATACAACAAAACAGTAAAGTGACGACCGGGATCGCTATAATCCCAGTGAAGCAATCGAGCCATTGAATTGATGCTTGACATGACGTAAAAGCTTCCTATCAAAGTGCTCAAATAGATCACCCACAAAGTGAATAATATGATCAAACTCAATAAAACGGTAATCTTACAAAATTATATTAATAAATCATTTTTGAACCAGACACGTGAAAGGCCAAAATCCTTAACAAATTCAACCGTACTATCAATATATTATTTCTTGTCTAATTTTAAATATAAATTATTAAATTAAAAAAAATTGAATCATAAATAGTTATAACCAAACCAAACCAAACGAAGCCTTAAGTCCCATCAAATGGAGTCGGCTACATGAATCCTTCTTCTCCACGCGGCCCAATCATAAATAGTTATAGTAGAAAAAAATTAAAGGTCAAAATAAGAAAATGACGAAATAAAATGTAATTTATCCAAAATCAAACGGAGTTAACAGAAACAGCTATGTCCCTCCTATATATGTATATATAATATATCACTTTACCCTAATTTCATCACTCAAACTGTCCATCTCTCTCCTCTGTGCTTTTCACACTCTCTCTCTCTTTCTCTGCAACTCTCTCTCACTCTCTCTCTCTCTCCCTCTCCCTACAAAGATGCGTGAGATTCTGCATATTCAAGGAGGCCAATGCGGGAACCAGATCGGAGCGAAGTTCTGGGAAGTGGTATGTGCAGAGCACGGGATCGACTACAGCGGCAAGTACAACGGTGACTCCGATCTACAGCTCGAGCGAGTCAATGTCTACTACAACGAAGCCAGCTGTGGCCGCTTCGTTCCCCGAGCCGTCCTCATGGATCTCGAACCGGGCACCATGGACAGCGTCCGCTCCGGTCCCTACGGCCAGATCTTTCGACCCGACAACTTCGTCTTCGGCCAGTCCGGCGCCGGCAACAATTGGGCCAAAGGTCACTACACCGAGGGAGCCGAACTCATCGACTCGGTTCTCGATGTCGTTCGCAAAGAAGCAGAGAATTGTGACTGTCTCCAAGGTAAGAATTGTAGTACAAGCAAGCTAGATCTGATCTGGCAACAACAACAACAATGGATACCGATTAGATAGATCTGGCTTCTACTAGAAATCTTCTGATCTAGTAGAAGCTAGATCTGATCTGTTAATAGCAATGCTTAACGCTAAATGTGTTTGGGATGGATTTAGGGTTTCAGGTGTGTCATTCGTTGGGAGGAGGTACTGGATCGGGGATGGGGACACTATTGATATCGAAGATTAGGGAGGAGTATCCGGATCGGATGATGCTGACTTTCTCCGTGTTTCCGTCGCCGAAGGTGTCCGATACGGTGGTTGAGCCTTACAACGCCACGCTCTCTGTGCATCAGCTAGTTGAGAACGCCGATGAGTGTATGGTTTTGGACAACGAGGCTCTCTATGATATTTGCTTCCGTACACTCAAGCTCACCACTCCCAGCTGTAAGTTTCTATCTCTAATTACCACAATCAAATGAATATTTTATTTTGATTTTGATTTTGTTTTGTATTTTTACTTTTCTCAGCAATCAAACTCTACCGAGTTGGTTTTTATAATTTTCTCTTTTACATGTAAATTTAAACAGAATTTAGTAGTGTATATACTTAATAGAATGAGGTGTTTTTTGTTTCTTGATTTGAACGCGGTAGTTAGTGGTGTTCTGAATGTTGATTCTGATTGGAGTGGTTAATTTTTCGGTATCAAGTTCATATCGTATTTTCAATCAATAATGCAGTGAGAATTTTTACGGGTTTATGAAAAAATTTGACTCGCTTTTGTTAGTTAGTTATTTAGTTAGTTGTGAGACTTAGAGATATGATTCGCCTATGTTCTGTGATTCTCTATTTGTTTATTACGTAGTAACTTTGGAACTACCGAATAGAGTTGTTTACCAAATCCGAGAAGTTTGCAAACATATTTCCCAAAGTCTGTTGTATATTTAAACTTATCTCTTAAACAATGCACCTCCCTCATCTCTTGTTAGTCATATAGTGCATAACTTTAAGATTAAATTTATTTTTATAAAATGAAAAATTGTATTAAATTTATTATTGACTTTTTGAAATTTTGACCTAGAAGCATGTTTAAGAATACTATTTTATGAAACATGAATTTTTTAAATAAATTGAAAGCATTTGTTACTGAAAAATAAGATTTGAAATCATTTGGGTTTTGTGAAATAAATGTGAAGTCACGTGATGATGAGTCAAAGATTCTTTTCTATCTTCTTTGCACAAATACAGTTGTGATTTCACGAGTCTCTCTTCATCTTTCCTGCCCTTGGAGGAGGAATATATGCATGTGTATTTTGCTCTCTGACAGCTTGCTTGTGTTGTATTATTTTCTGTATGATGTGTGATACAAATGTTATATGATATATATTAATGTTATGCCATTTTCATCATCTAAAGGAACTATAGACAACAATTTACTGTGATTTTATGTTTTGGGACTTGAGTTCTATAACAAAATGTGATCCAGGTTTAGTAACCATTTTAACTTTGGAGACTAATGTTATTGTTTTGATCAGTTGGAGATTTGAACCATTTGATTTCTGCCACCATGAGTGGTGTCACCTGTTGCCTCCGGTTTCCTGGTCAGCTGAACTCTGATCTCCGCAAGCTTGCAGTCAACCTCATCCCATTCCCAAGGCTCCACTTCTTCATGGTTGGCTTTGCACCGCTCACATCTCGTGGGTCTCAGCAATACCGTGCCCTCACTGTTCCTGAACTCACCCAGCAGATGTGGGATGCCAAGAACATGATGTGTGCTGCTGATCCTCGTCATGGCCGCTACCTCACAGCATCAGCCATGTTCCGTGGCAAAATGAGCACCAAGGAGGTCGACGAACAAATGATCACCGTTCAGAACAAGAACTCATCGTATTTCGTTGAGTGGATCCCCAACAATGTGAAATCAACTGTTTGTGACATCCCTCCAACCGGTCTGAAGATGGCTTCGACATTCATTGGTAACTCAACCTCCATCCAAGAAATGTTCAGGAGAGTCAGTGAGCAGTTCACTGCTATGTTCCGTAGGAAGGCTTTCTTGCATTGGTACACTGGAGAGGGGATGGACGAGATGGAGTTCACGGAAGCTGAGAGCAACATGAATGATTTGGTTTCCGAGTACCAGCAGTATCAGGATGCAACTGCGGATGAGGAAGGGGAGTATGAAGAAGATGAGGAGGCCTATCATGATGAACCCTAAGAGACAAAAGACTAGTGTCTGAAATATAAGCCTCTTTGGTCAGTGGAATATGTGATTTTGTTGTGTAATGTGTTCTAATATTATGGGATTGCTTTGTTTTTCAATGTTGGATCCCAGTCTCTAGTGGGTCTGCTGCTGTCTTTGCTTTAAGATGTCATTCTCACAAATTATTGGCTTATGTTTTCTTGTTCTCAAGTACTAGTTTTCTATGCTAAAAATGGTCATTGGCTGTTCTCTGTTTTTGTGTTACGATTAGCTGAATTTGATTGCTTCTTTTTGTGAACCATCATATTCTTCTCAAGTCCACTGCTGTCTACCAGGCATTGCTATATATTCAAGAAAAAAAAATGTTTAGAATTTTAATTATGTGGATTAAATTTATTTATGGTATGGTATACATTTGGGAAGTTATTGGGTATTTCTAGAGATGTCATGCTCTAGGTATTATGATTGGTAAAAAAAGTAAGATTTATGATTTTGTATCAAGTGATTGATAAATATGAGGAGCTACAGTAAATAATGATTAATAAAAGAGTATGGATAGTGTTTTGGAAATAGCCAATAATTTTTTGGTATACACATACACTAGATTTAAATTTATATTATATATTTAAATTTTGAATATGCTATTTTAGATACATAACATTTTTATAATAATATGCCCAAGAATTAATATCCATATGGATGCTACTATTTGTGATTGAGTAATGCTATAGATAAAACAAATTTAAGGGTTGTTTGGGATGACCTAAATAAGTGTATTTTTTGTCTTTTTACAAAAAGATGTACAGAAAAATAGGGATGTGATGTGATGAAAAAAAGATAAAAAGATATATTATTTTAAACTTCCCAAACTTGACCTTCTTACTAGACGTAACCATTTGAGATTCTCTATTGCTAGAGTCCAATGAAGAATATGAAGTATGTACTAAGCTAAGTGAATAATAACTAGAATTTTACCCTTCCATGTCATGTAGAGATCTCGATAATGCCACCCCCACCAAGAATGTTTGGATCAGTTTCTTACTTTACCAAAAAAAAGAAAAGAAAAAAAGAAGTTGAAATGCATGCTGCTGTTCAGCAAAGTTTTGGCAAAGTTTCATGCGTGCAAAGGGGAAACGAGAATGGCACCGTAAAAGGAAACTTAATTGTCATTTCACGACCAAGAGCAAATATTATTTGCCAAAAGAGGACTAACATTAATCAAGAACTAATAATGTACCTATAATTTAATGGAATCCCAAAGTATACAGTAAAATTCCTATGTCGCTGCAGTTGTTCAGAGTGGGAGGATTCCATCAAGCAAAAACTAGCATACCTTTCATTTAAGGAAGGAGTCCCAAAGTACGCCCAGATCAACGTTGCCCCCTGAAAGTATAATTCCTATGTTGTTGCAGTCCTTCCACGCTAGATTGTTCCTAAAGTCATCGGACAGAACGGCTGCAAGGCCTATGGCGCCACTAGGCTCCACCGCAACCTTCAGAATCTCATAACAAAGTCTCATCGCTTCTATTATGTCCTTATCCTCCACGGTAATGATGTCATCAACAAAATCTCGTACAATAGGCCTGATTCCAATAAAAGACAGTTAGGTCTCCAAGACATTTAGTTGCAATAATTCGGATTTAAATGCACAACCTAGATAGCAAGGATCAATTCTGCAGAACAAGTAGAAAGTTAAAAGCGAATAAATTGCATCAAATGCTGTGTATGACATGTACAAAGCATCTTAAAACTACAAAAGAGTATGGAACTTTTTTTTATATGAAATTGATACAAAATTGTATGCCACGCCCAGAGGGGTGGGAGGTCAGGGAGGATGGAAGAGGGGTTGGGGAGGGCAGAGGAAGGTGGAAGAGGGGCTGCCAGCGCCAGGGAGAGGTTAGCTAGTGGTGGGGTTAGGGTTTGCAAGGGAGAGGGAGAGAGAAGATAAAATGGGAAGGGTATTTTGGTTATTTTATAAAATTCTCACCTATTTGTAATAATTGTTCATCCTTCCATGTCTACTAAAATTATTTTTCATACCCCAACATTTTGTAATTAATTTTTCATCTTCCCATTTATTTGTAATTCTCCTAAAAAATTTAGAAAATGTAATTGATACAAAATTGACCAAACGTAACAGCTATGAAGCATAGATACTTCGAAAAACTTGCCGTACACGTACCGGGTATTTACCCGCTTATGGTACTTCATATGGTACTTCTGCATACGTACCGAGTATACGAAACACATACTCAAATTTTGTCTTCTTAATTTTTGGCGTACTCAGACGTACCTAATATATACCCAAGCCGTATCGTTCCTTAGTTGAAACAATATTTTTTTTACTACAGAGATAAAACTCTTTTCCCTAGACTTCTTTTTTATTTTTTGTTTTATGCTTAATATGATTTTAAAATTAAACTACGATTTGTAAATTATTTAATATATTGACATTTAATTTTGATTTATACCTTTACTTTTGACATTAAATGTTAATTTTAGGTTGGATCTTAACAAATTAAAACATTTAATTAATTTTTGCATTACTCTAAATTAAAAATAAATATTTTTTTACGAGCGTACCAAGCCGTACTTGTACCCTATTCTTTTTGAATTTTACAATATCGACATACCCTTATTGTACCAGTACTAATACTCGTATCCGTACTCATGCTTCATAGCGTAACAGTAAATAAATTTGGAGAGCCATGAATAAATAGACAAAGTATAGGTTTTCTTCTACACATTGTTTTGGTTACATAGTTTTGGCCTTACCAGGTAAGATCTCCAAGAAAAGCTCGAAGGCCGTCAGCAATGGTGTTTGTCTCAGGCAAAGTTATAATTCTACCGGCTCCTTTAGATGAGCCGCCTGATTCATTGCTCCCTTTGGTTCAGCAGCCAAAAACTCGAATTGCAAGGGTTGATGGACTTGGCAGCCAATGCCACCCCCGATATCAAACCGCCTCCTAAAATTTTCATTTGTAGAAAGAAAAACAGAGATTAACAAGAAAAACAATGTATAAGATGAAATGTGAACTTGACACCTCAAGTTATTGACCAAACCACTTATAGGAACTATTATAGTGTCTATCTGTGGGGCCTGCTCCAGAAGCTCCAGCGATATGGTGCCTTGTCCACTGCCAACCAATGCTTAATGTTATTATGTATCAGGAGAGAAAAAAAAATAGAGGACAATGTTGTCCAAAAAATGCTAATACCGTAGTGATTTACATTTTGAAATGCATGTTCTGAAATGATAAATTTAGTAATCCAAAACTATCTCAAATTTTTCCCTATTTATTTCCTTAATGCTGTGTTTGGATCCTGGATTTGGGTAAGCATCTATGTTACACAGACTCGGGTGCAGGTATTGGGTGCGGGTACGTATCTAGGGGTCGAGTACTTCAAAATTAAAAATTGAGGATACGTGGATACGAATCCAAACGAGGATACAGGTACGGGGATACGTTAAATATTTAATTTTTAAAATATGTTTATTATATAAAGATAAGTTAAATAGTTATTTTTTAAATATATTTATTATTTTTATCGTATGTATTACTTTTATTGATAATTTTTCTGATTTATCTATATAATTTTTTTTTACTTTTAATTGACATATATATTATAAATAACAAAAATTTTATTTTATATTATATAATATATGTATTTTTTTATTAACTGTTATAAATATAAGTATTATATATTATATAAGTATTATATATTATTTACATATTATATATTATATATATTATAAGTATTATATCTTATATCTTCGTATTATATCTTATATCTTCTATTCTATACATATGTATAAGATAAGACAGAGGCAAAAAGGAGAGAGAGAGAGAGAGAGAGAGCGAAGGCGAGAGACGCGATCTGGTCGAAGAGGCGATCGAGTGAGAGACGTGACTGGTTCGAAGGTCATCGACTGGTTCGACTGGTTCGAAGGTCATCGAAGTCGACTGCTGCGACTGGTTCAAAGGTCATCGAAGTCGACTGGTTCGAAGTCGCCGATCAGGATCCTCTCGCCGACCAGGTTTCTTTCTCTTCTCCTTTACTCTACGTCTTCTCTTCCATGCCGTATCCACTTTTTCCATGCCGTATCCCGTCTGGATCCCGTACCCGTACCCGTGTCGTGTCGTGTCGACACGGATACTTCGCCAAAACTGACGAGTCCGTGTAACGTAGGTAAGCATTTGGAAAAGGAAAGAGAAAATATGAGGGAAATGTTCACACTTTTTTCCTTTTACTTTCCAAATCATTATCCAAATCCATGATCAAAACACAATCTAAAGGTTTCCTTGGAGGGAAAAACAAATAAATATAATGAAGTAAAATTTAGGGAGAGTTGGAGCTTTGGAAGAACAAAATGAAAATAAATGGATTATAATGCTCCTAGAAATGTTTCTTTTACATTGTCAGTTTAAAAAATTATACTATATTATATTTTATTAGATGTCTAATCTTTAAAAGAAAATTCCTCTAGGAGTACCTTAAATACTAATATTGTAATCTATACAAGTCTACGCCTACGTTACGTGGACTCGGGTATGAGTGTCAGGTGCGAGTATGTATCTAGATGTCGGACTTGACAAACCTTTAAATGAGGGATACGCAGGTACGTCTAAAAAGTACCAAAAAATTAGACACTGGTACATAGATACGGCTAAATATGGATGTGTCAAAAAAATATTACGCATTTTTTAGGCATCGCACTAAAATATAAAAATTATTTTAGGCATAAAATAATTTATATTAATATGATTTTATTATATATATATATATATTGAAAATAGATGATTTATTTTATATATATATACTAAATAAAATAATAATTTATGTATATAATTATTTTATAATATAAATAATTTATATTATATATCATTTTTTGTTATCAGTGAGAGAGAGAGAGAGAGAAGACAGATCAACGAGAGAAATCAAAAGAGGACAAGAAGAAAGAGATCGAGAGACGAGAGAAGACGATCGAGAGAGTAGCATCTAGCGAAGAAGATGAGATTGAAGTCGAGCGAAGAAGATGAGATCGAATATGAGATCGAAGTCGACAAATCGAGATCGAGACCGAGCATCGAGCAAAGAAGATGAGATCGAAGTCGGCGATTAGGTTCTCTCTTTGCTCTCTCCTCTTTTGTTACTTCTGCCATATCCATTTGTAAAGAGCCGTATCCCGACTGTATCCCGCACCCGTGACGTGTCGTGTCGACACGGGTACCTTTGAAATTCCAAAGAGTCCTTGTAACGTAGGTCTACGCCTATCATACCCTCTTTTTTTTTTCTTTTAGATGTGTCACTATCATATCACATTTTAAAGCATACGGTGTACCACGTTCTAGTTCTTGTTTCATGTACTGGAACAAGGTCATAGGCTAAGAAAGACTTTCAAGAAATGGAAGAGAATCCCCTATAGGGAATCATGAGAAAAATCAAGAATATTATGGAGGACATTCACATGACAAAATTCCATGTAACCGACAAAAATACAAAATAAATGCAAGTTAGCACCTTATGATGCGTCCGTCATTATATGGATGAACAAAAACTGCACCGGTTTCTTGCAACACTTTGGTTGCCATGTCCTCCCTTGACCTCATAGTGGGCTCACTCCAAATAACCTGGCCATTGTAACGTATGACATTCTCAACTTTGCATTTTGGAGCATTTTTGGTATTACAATGTATGCTGCAATGCCCCGTAGTTTCGCAGCTAAAGATATTGCTGCTGCATGGTTACCACTAATTTTGAAGGACGTAATTAATCAGTGGACATTCAAGGGGGGAAAAATCAAAATCAACATTATGGGATATTGACAGGCGCAGAGCAAACCTGCTGTGAGTTACGACCCCTTTAGCTGCTTGATCATCATTGAGTGAGAATATAGCATTGCATGCACCACGAAATTTAAATGCTCCACTGATAAGCAACAGGGGAGAGGACACAAAGAAAGGCCTTAAGTTTCACGGAAAGCTATTTGAAGGTGAATAGAAAATAGTAAGAATGCAAAATCATACTTCACTTGGAAAATAAGTAGAAAATAACGTCATCATTTAGCTTCTCACCCTTTTTGAAAACATTCACATTTAAAGTGTAGCTTCCTTCCAGCAATAGAATTAAGAGTTTCTGAGGAGAGGACTGGTGTTTTGTGTATGAATGGACTGATGCGTACTTGCGCTTCTCTTATGGAGGAAATATCAGCAGCATACTTCTCATCTCTCATTTGGCTCTTTGTTTCCATTGGCACACCTCTTCTGAAAGAGTTTTGGTCTTGCAGGTGGTTGGGATTGGATCAATAACTTTCAATCACTCCAAAGACTTTTTATAGGATATCTAATTATTAAAAAAAAAAAATGCCAAACATTGGCATCTATTCAGAAAAATATAGAATGGGAACTTGGTAATTAAAAAAGCCATGTTTTACAATAGGAAAAACTGAGTAAAGGGAATTAGAAAGAGTGAGACATGCATGATGAATGCATCAGTATGTGGGTGGTGGGTAAACATGAACCTAAATCACAAATGCCATTGACACCCACTATTGCCCTCATAATTTCATAAATGTCATTGACACATCATTCTAGATGTGTTTTTTGTGTAAGTTTTCTATTTGCAAGTCACTTTCCAATTACAAATGAGTATATAGGAGTGGTTTCAATAGTCTTAACTTTTGAGTCTAAAGAAATAAAACATAAGCCGACTTAGTGACTAATGATTATGAATCACACACCTAGTTCTTGTTGGACAGAAGTTTGTATTTCTGAAAGCATCTCCAATCCTTCATTTTTTTCATGAATAAGTGCTAAAAAATCATCTCCAATCCTTTCATCAAATCAAGAGAAAGTTATCTTTTTCATCAAATTGAGAAATCATCAAATATAAATTCGATGAAAATTTAAAAAGATGAAGCATTGGAGATGTGTTTTTTTATCAAATTTAATGAAAAGTGAAATTTGAGATAAGAGGGGAGTATTTTATTTATTATTTTAATTTTGAAGAAAATTTGATGAAAGGATTGGAGAATTCATATCAAATCAAGCTTTTTACTCAAATTTGTAATCAAATTATTTGAAAAAATTGGTGAAGGTTTGGGTTGGAGATGCTCTTAATCGCTTCCAAAAATATATATATAATGTTGATAAATGATAATTAAAGGTCAAATATAGTCTCTGCACATGCTAAAAAATACATTCTCTAGGGTGTCTCATCTTATGCAAATGTTCAAAAACACAAGCTCATCATTATTCTTCCCTAGATGGGTTAAACCAGTGCCAAAAAAAGAAGAAAAAACAAAATCAGTCAAAGGGTTTTTTGTTTGTAGCAAAAGAAAATTGACAAATTCCTAATCTCCAAAAGGGTTTTTCCCTACTCTTCTTCCCCAATATCCCACTCTCAATTTAGACATATAATTGAATAATTATGCAATTGGAACAATTCACCATGATAAGAACTCTAAGTTCTCTAAGAGCAGAGCAATTTGCACTTTAAATAGTTTCAAATTTCAAACAATTACTGTCAAATATTTTCATAATTATCTCCAAGTTTTTACAATCGAAACTGAAATCAAATGCGATAGAATGAATCAAACTTACAATAGTAGCCAGTAAGAAGATATTTCAATCACCAAGCGCATTCACTCCTTCACTTCTCTGCTCTAACCAATTGATTCTCTCTCTCTCTCTCTCCATTTTCATGGCATCTAATATAAGCAGAACGTATTTTTACCATTTTGGCCTCCGAAGCTAATGAAATAGTAAAGGATTGTTCTATTACAGAAAATTTAATCAAAAAAATCACCATTGAAATTCATTTTAAATATAAAACATGGATCACTCATTACTATTTTGGATAAATTTCTTGATGATTTGTGTGATTTCTTAGCTTTACTGATTTCAAACCCCAGGAGAGATTGAATTTCCAAACACCCCCCCCCCCCCCGTCCCTTTTTTGGTGCAAGTAGTAACATAAAATGTTTAAGCTAATAACAACTCCATTCGGAGACACAAATAATTTTTTTTTTTTTTTTCTAAAAAGTGCAAGATTTTTTTTTAAATATTTTATTTCAAAATACTTTACATTAATTTTGAAACTCTTCTAATATTTGACTATCTTTTGTTATATTAAGAAAAATTATTTAATAGATCTGATTTATAACGTGATTGTGTATTCACTCAACAATAAAAAACAAAAACAAACATTGATTGTCTAAAAAAATGGAACAAAATGATTATTTGTTATCCGATTATTCAAACAACATACCACACATGTTAGAGGTCAAACTTATTCGATAATTTATCATCAAATTGGGAGACACCAACAAAATTGATACTCCTTTTCCAAAAGCTAGCCCATAATTAGTGTATATGATCACTCTAATAAATTAATTTTATGGAAGATATGAAAGGGTTAGCTTTCAGTTTTGGTTTCTAGTTAATTAAGTTCCTTTTACTGGAAAAAAATTATAAAAATGAATGATTATGCTGGCAATCCATTAAGATCTCTCTCTCTCTCTCCCCCCTACAAAATCTTGAACAAAACCAAGGTTCATAATCTTAAACAATGCCAATCTGGTGGGCTTTTATTCAACACATGCACAAGTTCCACTACAAATTTCAAAAAAACAACATAAAAAGTTCCGAGTACAACAGTCTTATGCTTGGCTGTGTCTACATTTCCTTTCACCATATGATCACAGGGCCCGGTACCAGATAGAGAGTACTACAGATTTGAAACATACATTTCATAACAGTACTCACATCTTCGACTGCAATGAAGTTTTTATACTAGAATTGGTTGCATTATTAGCTCCCAACAACTGCTGCTTTTGTAGCTTTGCTTTCACTTTGAAGAGGATTCCATGCGTTTCCTCAAAATGAGGCCTCGTTGCGCGCTTCGTATCTTCCATCCACTGCTGAACTTTCTTGTATGGATTTAATATTCGATCACGATCCTTCTCTTCCAAAACCTGATTCCAAACAATTTTTCCTTCAATGAGATCTTAAGATAATTCTCCAACTTTTTCACATACATAACAAAATAAGTTAGACAAAAATTATAATGATCATGTTCCATCCTTCATCCATTGGTCAACGAAATCGTAACATAGTCCTTGTCATGGTCATGGAATCAATTCATCTAGGATCAGAATTTCAGAAATGCATGCTCTAACCAAAAGTATAGATCCAAATGTCCAAGACAATCTAGATGGTAAACCCTAGCTGTATTCAGAGCCAGCCATAGGCATAGGTGAGCAAGGCTGACACCTAGGGCCCCCAAATTTTTGCTATGAATTAGGGCCCCCCAAAAATCTGGCCCTTATACTTGGTCCATAAAAAATTTGTTTACATATTAGGCCTCGAATAAAAAGGGTCCAATTCTACATTATGCAAGTTTAGTTAGTAATTTTGCAGTTCAAAATGAGAGGAAAGTAACGTTTATGTAATAGTTACAATTTGTTCGATTTTTATTTGATGACAGTTTTAAATTATTTTAGTGTCTTTCCTTAACTGAATTTTTCTATTCATGCAAGTACATTTTAGTACGTAATATTGGTAAATATATGAAAGATTTTTTTTTTGTGTGTGTGTGTGTATGTGTGCATGTGTGCGTGAATATATGAAGGACTCTATGTTAGGACTTCATCTAGGGCCCCAAAAACTGAAGGCCAGCCTTGTCTGTATTGATTTCTCAATGACATTTTCCTTAAAACTTTTCATTCTCCAAGTTCAAAGTTGAATATTTGTTTTCTTTTTTAATTTTTTTATTTGGCTAGGCAACTTCAAAGTTGATGAACTTCTGTATTTTTTAAAATGATACACACCACACACAAACATAAATATTATTACCAACATAATTTTAATTATTTACCTCTAGTTGCATTATTTCACAAACTAGGCTCAGATCTGCTACGGATGGTTGAGAGCTTCCCAGCAAAAACCGACCATTCCCCTTCAACCAAATAGATTCAATCTTTGCAAGTGATGCAAACAATAGTTTTTCACCTTCAGCAGCAGCTTGTGGATTCAATTGAAGGCCAAGCGCAGGTGCAAGCGTAGTATTTAGAACATAAGTAGCTGAAAAGGAAAGATCAATCAAGAACGACATAGACCTTAGAAAACATAAATAAAAGGGTGAAAAATTACTATACCAAAACATTGGGAATAAAATACCTGCACCACGGCGTAAATTAGAGTGATGCCAATCCAACACTGATTCGATCTTTGACCTTTTGAATAGATCAGATGGATACCTTTAAGAATTAACAGAAAACATTGTTAAGAACCAGGCTGCAGAATATAAATATTAGAATCTGTTAGGTCCCTTTATTGACAAATCCTCATACAAACTCTGTTTTGAAAAGTTGTAATGTTTCCTTGTTTTTTGACTTTCCCGCTCGAGCGGGACCATTGGCGCTCGAGCGTAATATGTGCTATCTCAGTAGTTGGTCGTGTCTGTAAACATATTGAGAAGTGTGATTTTGCGCTCGAGCATGTGTTCCAGCGCTCGAGCGGAAACCTGTTTGGTCACACGCATATTTTACTGAATTCGCTCGAGCGGGCTGTCATGCCCACGAGCGGAGATCGCGACCTCTGTTTTCTATATATATCTGTTTTAGGCTAATTTTAGGGTTTACTTTTTCCGAGATCTTCTTTAAGAGTCTTAGGGTTTCTTTTGAAGTTTTGCTCTAAAGTTTTTGTGAGTTTTCCTTGACATATTTGAGAGGGTTTGAAACCTATGATCTAAGATACATACATCAAGGAGTTTGTTTCTTAATATTCAAGAGTGTTCTTCTTCGGTGAAATCCGAAGGTTCAAGCGTGGAGCATCAAAGGAGTTTGATACTGTACATGGTCGTTGATTCGACATTAGAAGTTGTGGATTCAACTTCATACTGATCAATTCCGAGACGAAGGTTGTGGTGAAAGATTTTCAGAAGGCTTGAAGACAAATTTGATGCGTTTGGTAATTTGTTGGTTGTCTTTGTAATCTTTCTTTTCTTCAGTAGTGGATTGATTAGTAGCATTTCGCTCGTGATTTTTTATTACAATTGAAGGTGCTTCAATTGTGATTTTTCTACGTAAAAATCGTTTGTGTCAATTTATTGTTTATTTCGAAAACAACAATTTAAATCACTTTCGTAGTGCTTGTTGATTTATATTGTGTATTTTGATTGTTTGGAAATTAGAATATTTAAATCTTGATCTAATCATGAATCACTTAGGATTTTCAATTGGTATCAGAGCAGATCACTCTTTGTTTTTTATCAAAACTATAGAAGTGTGATTTTGTGTGATTGGCGATATGGATTCAATTCGTGAAGGTAACTCGACCCATAGACCTCCGTTACTTGATGGTACAAACTATTCTTATTGGAATGCTCGTATGAGAGCGTTTTTAAAATCCATCGATAAGAAAGTTTGGCATTGTGTGCTCTATGGGTGGAGTGAACCTACTGTCACCATTGATGATATTGAGATTCCCAAACCCCTTGATAAATGGGACACAACCGACTATCAAAACTCGAGTTGGAACAGCAAGGTTCTCAATTCCCTTTTTTGCTCCGTCACACTTGAAGAGTTTCGTCGTATCTGCACGTGTGAGGTAGCAAAAGAGGCGTGGGACATTCTTGAAACAATTCGCGAAGGTACTACTTCTGTCAAAAGGTCAAAACTTCAACGTCTCACCTTTGCCTTTGAAACCTTTTTTATGCGTGATGATGAGACGTTTGATGATTTCTATGCAAAACTTAGTAACATCGTGAATTCCTGTTTCACACTTGGTGAAAAAATCCCTGAAGCTAAAGTTGTTGGAAAAATTTTGAGGTCTTTACCCGAGAGGTTCCAATCAAAAGTGACAGCCATTGGAGGCTCAGAATGTTGATACCCTCAAGCTTGATCAGTTGGTTGGAAACTTGCAGACTTATGAAGCCCACCAGATTTCTAAAAAAAACAAAAAACACAACTATAGCTGTTAAAATCCACCTACTCTCCACCTACTTCATCCACTAAACCTAACCCACTACACCACTACCACCTCCACTTCACCACTACCACCTCCACTTCACCTACTACACACTCACCCTCTTCTATTTATAGGAATCATGAATCATTGTAATAAACATCAACATATCAATCAATAATACAATTCTCTATTTCTCTTTATACATTAAATTTCTACAATAGCCAAAGTATATCAAAGTATCCAAACCAAACCACCAAATATCCAAACTGTATCATCCACCAAATATCCATACTGTATCATCAAACATTCAAAAATTCTCCCCCTTTTTGGCCGGGAGACAAAGAGTAAAACAGTCCAACAAACAGAGATCTGTGTCAAGCATCAGGGGGAAGAGAAGGCTGCTAGATCTGAAGCAAAGAGATAATATGAGCGAGCTAAGTAGTAGTCTGGACGGCGGACTACTCCAACTGTCCAAGGCGGCCATCGAAGGCATCAAACCGAGCATCCAAAAAATCCAACCGCTATGTCACAACCTCCTCGAAATGTCAAAGCTGGTCATGAAAAGTCCGGAGTGGAACATCATCCTCAGCACCAACTGTGGCAGTATCAATCTCTGCCTCCTCGGCAAATCCAGCTGCTGTACCTGCGGAAGTACCAACCCTATAAGACTCCCCCTTGACATGTGCACGACTCTGGGAAACAGTCTTCTTAGTGAAGGGCCTAGATGGAAAGGTATACTCATCATCATCTAAAACTGGGACTTCAAGTCAGGACAAGAGACGGTTGATTAAACAACCATAAGGGAGACCTAATTACTTGTTACCAAAGACAACAATCATCTTACGAAGAATGAGGGTGGCAAAGATCGATGGACATATGACGAGCAATACAGAAAAGAACGAACCCCTGTTCTTGATTGATTTTAGAAGAGTGAGTGGTGACAATAATATTAGCACACACAATAAGATTAAGCAGTCGAAACTCGGGAAGGAGTTCAAACTGTTTAATCAAAGTGCCCTTGATCCAATTACGAGGAACACCATACAAAACTTCAACCACGACATTAAAATCACAAGTAGGACGAATCGGAAAAGGATAATGTTCCGGAAACACACGGTCAATACTAAGAAGCCCTCTAATAAACTCGGGAGTGATAGAGATGGACTTAATCCGAACCCACGTGGTGAAGGAAGGACCAATATCATTTATATTCTCAATATTGCAGAAAAACTCACGGACCCAGTCTAGATTTTGGTGTCTGGAGAAGGACAAAACCAAGTCTCCGCCTAATGGATCAAACAAAGGACGGATGGGAATAGACTCGAAGGTATTTGGCTGGACATGATGTTCGAGATGAATAGTCCTAGATGCAAACGACTTTCTGAATAACTTGGCTTGTTTGGCATAGGGAAATCGATCAGGATTAAACGAAGGACGAGACACTGTAGACTTGCGTCTTTTAAGAGCAGACATGGTGACACCAAACACAACTAAAGCCCAAACAAAACAATCCCCAAAACCAAAGCAACAGAGCACAGCAAACATTAGTAATAGTGTTAGAAAGATATCAAAACCTAGCATAATAACAATGACAGACTCAGAGCATAAGATGAATGACAGTATAATGAAAATAAGGCACTAATTTGTATCCAAAACCTAGCAAATCTGAACCAAACTCACTGGAGAAGGACAAAACCAAGTCTCCGCCTAATGGATCAAACAAAGGACGGATGGGAATAGACTCGAAGGTATTTGGCTGGACATGACGTTCGAGATGAATAGTCCTAGATGCAAACGACTTTCTGAATAACTTGGCTTGTTTGGCAGAGGGAAATCGATCAGGATTAAACAAAGGACGAGACACTGTAGACTTGCGTCTTTTGAGAGCAGACATGGTGACACCAAACACAACTAAAGCCCAAACAAAACAATCCCCAAAACCAAAGCAACAGAGCATAGCAAACATTAGTAATAGTGTTAAAAAGATATCAAAACCTAGCATAATAACAATGACAGACTCAGAGCATAAGATGAATGACAGTATAATGAAAATAAGGCACTAATTTGTATCCAAAACCTAGCAAATTTGAACCAAACTCACCAAATCAACATATAATTGAGAGATGAAAGAACACAATGAAAGGCATTAGAACAACAACTTAGAACCCTAGAACTATGGACACAGCAGACTACATAAAAACTCAGTAAACTCACCATTAAGAGGAAACCAAGACTCGGTGACAGTGTGTGAGGCAAAGGAGAAAAAAAAAAATAAACAAAAAAAACGAAAAGAAACAACCGAAAGACGACCTCCACAAGAGCCGAAAGAACAGAGGAAAAAAACAAAGAGAAAGGGAGGGAGAAACTTACCAAGGTTGAATCGGAGATTAAAATTTTCGCTCCCACGACCCTTCAGTTCATTTTTTTTTTCCCATTTTTCAATCTCTCTTCCCTAGGGCTTGGTTTGCGACCTCATTGGGCCTAATATTGCCATCCTCCTTCCTCTTTCATCTCTGATTCAACCTTGGTTAGTTTCTCCCTCCCTTTCTCTTTGTTTTTTTCCTCTATTCTTTCGGCTCTTGTAGAGGTCGTCTTTCGGTTGTTTCCTTGGCGTCACGTACTGTCACTGAGTCTTGGTTTCCTTTTAATGGTGAGTGCACTGAGTTTTTATGTAGTCTGCTGTGTCCATAGTTCTAGGGTTCTAAGTTGTTGTTCTAATGCCTTTCATTGTGTTCTCTCATCTCTCAATTATATGTTGATTTGGTGAGTTTGGTTCAGATTTGCTATGTTTTGGATACAAATTAGTGCCTTATTTTCATTATACTGTCATTCATCTTATGCTCTGAGTCTATCATTGTTATTATGCTAGGTTTTGATACCTTTTTTAACACTATTACTAATGTTTGCTGTGCTCTGTTGCTTTGGTTTTGGGGATTGTTTTGTTTGGGCTTTAGTTGTGTTTGGTGTCACCATGTCTGCTCTCAAAAGACGCAAGTCTACAGTGTCTCGTCCTTCGTTTAATCCTGATCGATTTCCCTCTGCCAAACAAGCCAAGTTATTCAGAAAGTCGTTTGCGTCTAGGACTATTAATCTCGAACGTCATGTCCAGCCAAATACCTTCGAGTCTATTCCCATCCGTCCTTTGTTTGATCCATTAGGCGGAGACTTGATTTTGTCCTTCTCTGGACGCCAAAATCTAGACTGGGTCCGTGAGTTTTTCTGTAATATTGAGAATATAGATGATATTGGTCCTTCCTTCACCACGTGGGTTCAGACTAAGTCCATCTCTATCACTCCCGAGTTTATTAGAGGGCTTCTTATTATTGACCATGTGTTTTTGGAACATTATCCTTTTCCGGTTCGTCCTACTTGTGATTTTAATGTCGTGGCTGAAGTTTTGTGTGGTGCTCCTCGTAACTGGATCAAGGGCACTTTGATTAAACAGTTTGAACTCCTTTTCGAGTTTCGACTGCTTAATCTTATTGTGTGTGCTAATATTATTGTCACCGCTCACTCTTCTGAAATCAATCAAGAACAGGGGTTCGTTCTTTTCTGTATTGCTTGTCATATGTCCATCGATCTTGCCACCCTCATTCTTCGTAAGATGATTGCTGTCTTTGGTAACAAGCAATTAGGTCTCCCTTATGGTTGTTTAATCAACCGTCTCTTTTCCCAGCTTGAAGTCCCAGTTTTAAAGGATGATGAGTATACCTTTCCATCTAGGCCCTTCACTAAGAAGACTGTTTCCCAGAGTCGTGCACATGTCAAGGGGGAGTCTTCTAAGATTGGTACTTCCGCAGGTACAGCAGCTGGACTTGCCGAGGAGGCAGAGATTGATGCTGCCACAGTTGGTGCTGAGGATGATGTTCCACCCCGGACTTTTTATGACCAGCTTCGACATTTCGAGGAGGTTGTGACACAGCGGTTGGGTTTTCTAGATGCTTGGTTTGATACCTTCGATGGCTGCCTTGGACAGTTAGAGCAGTCCGCCGTCCAAACTACTACTCTGCTCGCTCATATTATCTCTTTGCTTCAGATCCAGCAGTCTCCTCTTCCCCCTGATGCTTGACACAGATCTCTGTTTGTTGGACTGTTTTACTCCTTATCTCCCGGCCAAAAAGGGGAAGAATTTTTGAATGTTTGATGATACAGTATGGATATTTAGTGGATGATACAGTTTGGATATTTGGTGGTTTGGTTTGGATACTTTGATATACTTTGGCTATACTTGTTTTTTTTTGTATATCTATTGTTTTTGTGGACTTTTGTTATTTCATAGTCATTTGTTATATTCTTATGAAGTTCCACAGTTGTTTTTTTGTGTTGCTCTCTGATTCGCAGGTGGATGACTGATGGTAACTCAACCTTTTTGTAAGGCTTCAGTTTTGTTTTCTTAATGTTCAATAGGTTGTGTTAGGGTTGTCTAGTGCCTGTGTTTTAAGGAAAATTGTTTAGAAGAGTTTTGTCCGGGAATTGACAAAGGGGGAGATTGTTAGGTCCCTTTATTGTCAAATCCTTGTACAAACTCTGTTTTGAAAAGTTGTAATTTTTTCTTGTTTTTTGACTTTCCCACTCGAGCGGGACCATTGGCGCTCGAGCGTAATATGTGCTATCTCAGTAGTTGGTCATGTCTGTAAACATACTGAGAAGTGTGATTTTGCGCTCGAGCGTGTGTTCCAGCGCTCGAGCAGAAACCTGTTTGGTCACACGCGTATTTTACTGAATCCGCTCGAGCGGGCTGTCATGCCCTCGAGCGGAGATCGCGACCTCTGTTTTTTATATATATATCTGTTTTAAGCTGATTTTAGGGTTTACTTTTTCCTAGATCTTCTTTCAGAGTCTTAGGGTTTCTTTTGAAGTTTTGCTCTGAAGTTTTTGTGAGTTTTCCTTTATATATTTGAGAGGGTTTGAAACCTATGATCTAAGATACATACATCAAGGAGTTTGTTTCTTAATATTCAAGAGTGTTCTTCTTCGGTGGAATCCGAAGATTCAAGCGTGGAGCATCAAAGGAGTTTGATACTGTACGTGGTCGTTGATTCAACATTAGAAGCTATGGATTCAACTTCATACTGATCAATTCCGAGACAAAGGCTGTGGTGAAAGATTTTCAGAAGGCTTGAAGACAAATTTGATGCATTTGGTAATTTGTTGGTTGTCTTTGTAATTTTTCTTTCTTCAGTAGTGGATTGATTAGTGGCGTTTCGCCCGTGATTTTTTATTACAATTGAATGTGCTTTAATTGTGATTTTTCCACATAAAAATCGTTTGTATCGATTTATTGTTTATTTCGAAAACAACAATCTAAATCACTTTCGGAAGTGCTTGTTGATTTAGATTGTGTATTTTGATTGTTTGGGAATTGGAATATTTAAATCTTGATCTAATCATGAATCACTTAGGATTTTCATAATCAAATATGAGACACAAGTACATAACAGCTTTGGGATGCGCAATGAATACTACAGGTGAAATAGACATGCATTTTGTAAAAAAACGAAAAGTACATTAAGTGAACATCATATCTCATATTTATCAAACCTCAAAATTTTAGGATAGAAACATGGAAAAATTGTTGAACTTGTCCTGTTTGGTTCTCCTATACCCTGGGAAGCTGAAGTGTTCACGAGACAGGATATCATATATGGAAACTTCAGTTTTCAAAAATGGGCAAGTTACAGAAGGTTACTGTTTAGCTAAGTTACAAATTAATATAGTTCCAAGCTCCTAGAAAAACTTGAACCAGATTCAAGGGTATGAACACCACCAAGCTTAACTACAGGAAGTAGGTGTCTTCCCTCATTTTAAAATTGAGTTAACATACTGGAAGGAATCTGAGGAAACCAAGAATGTGCTCCCCAAGTCTTGACAGACAAAACTGTAGGGTATGTGTACATATACCACACCCATGCCATGTTGTCTCGTGTCCGAAATTGGTATCTAACACAATATGTACTGATATAACACAGGTCCTTATAGGCAAAACTAATTGCAAAAAAGAAGCAACAATTCTCACCAGTGATCAGCTACTCCAGGAAATGCACAAGCAAGATACCTAAGAATTGCATGACTGCAAAGCATATCAAATGCATAAGATAGTCAATATAAGCTTAAAAACAGAATGTATAATTTAGAATGTTAAAAGAACAAAAAGATTGAAGAGCATCATCCCAAAATTTTGTAGATATAGCAGTGACCAACAGTCTCTACAATTCATATATGAAAAAGAATACGAACACTAGGAGAATGTGCATAACAGTGCCTTTAATGCCTAGAGTCCAAGTAATACAAAAACTATGCAAAGAACACTTGAATTGAACCAACCAGAAGCCATGGAGGGATAAGCAAACTAAACTTTGCATTTTGAACCAGATACATATCTTATGGCTTCGTAAGACATGAAACTTCTAGAATTTCATCATTCAATTACAGGAATGACACAGAATCAAGGGCCAACTACCTAGGAATGACATAAAATTTGTGAAAATGCATTACGCCCCACTAATTTTCCCAGTTATACAATGAATCCAATTTGTCAAAATAAAAAAAGGCCAAGTTATCATAGGATCTGAGATTCTGAATATGGCCAAAAAATATATATCAAATCTAAATTTTAGGATGTGGCCAAAACTATATTAAACTATCTCTCTTTATATAAATTTTAGGACGTGACCAAAATTTGAAACTAAAATAGATTGTGAGGCATGAGAAATACACATTGATCTTTAACATCATTAATGCCAAGTGACTAGTATTAATCCATAGTTGAAGAGGCAGAATGAAAATTCTACGAACCTCTCAAACAGCTTAAACCTTCCATCAACTATTGCTGGCACTTGTCTCATAGGGTTTATTTCTGAAATGAAATTAGCATAAAGGAAAAAAAAATAATTTGCATTCAGTCAGTACCTTCCTCACATATTTGTTTCAGGCTGTCAGTAAAAGCACTTTCTTTTCTTTTTTTTTGTCAAAAGCGCTTTCACCGTATGTTTTAAGTTCACTTGAAGTACATGCTAAGGTTTAACTAAATATTTTGTAGGTAAAACAGTTCAAAAAGAACAAACTTCATCAGGGGAGTCCCACATAGTATTTAATGTGGTACACCAAATAATTAATACAGACCCCAAGACAGATATGCATGTAGGTAAGAGGAACATACTTCAAAGCTCTACCTCTACTATCATATCATATGGTGGCATTCATATGCCACCAAACTTGAAGAAAAAAGTGACAAAATTACTCATAAACAGTCATATTACTTTTTTACAAGGACATTAATCTTATACTTCCTCATACTTTCCTGTACACGGGAATCAGGATGTGTCCCCTTCACCACTTTTTAGTAGAATTAACCTATCAAATACACATGTATGTCTGTTCTGTATATACATTTGTAAGCATATACAAATATATGTAGGTATAAACTTCACATTGTTTTGAAATTCTGTATCCATCAGTTTTGGTGACTTTACAATGCCAATTTTCCTTCTTTCTTTGCAAATCAATTCTATAGTGTTTGGGGTTTGCTTTTTTTAGTCTTCAGTGAATTTTTTTAAAAATTCAAAAAGTCTTAAGCTTTTGAGTTCTACTCAACCAAACCAACCGAAAATTGAAAAAAGCCCAAAAAGAACACAAGGGAAAAAAAATAGTCAAAAACAGTGACATTTTGGGCTCTTCTTTTGGTTTTTTTGTTTGGATTTTTTCAATTTTTAAATTTTTTTAAAATTCGTCTCGTAAAAGTAAAAAATTGACATAATTTTGAGGAAAAAAAATCACCAAACAAAAAAAGCTGAAAAAAAAAATATGGTTTTTTTATGGGTTTGTAACGAAGTCGATTGCTAATCACAAAATGATAATTAAGTTCACTAATGCACATACATTCATATAAGCACATGTAATTAAGCAAGAATGTTTGGAAACAATATGTTTTATGTAAACAGATATTGAAACAATCACCTTTAAATTCAGGATTCAAGTGTTCACGTTTAACCAAATCGACTTTAATCTCCTCAAAATCTATCCCATTTACCCTACAAAATCAGATAGAAATATAAATTTGAGCAAAAGAGTGTTTTTCAATCGATGAATTAGGGAATTTTGAGGGAGATATGATTACTTGCAGAAGATGAGAACAGCGCGAGATGGTTGTGACATTCGATCAACGTACAGTTTTAGCCTCATCTTCTCAATCTCGCTCTCTCAAATCAATTACAGTGTTTGGTAATCAGGAATCAGAGTGTTTCTCTGTATGTATCGTGATTTTTCAATCTGGTTTTTGAGGCTTCAGCTGAGCTGAGCTGTGTGTGGTTTTGTTATTGATAAGCCATGAACCGGGTACGGATACACCCGATCCTTTCCGAAAATACTCGGGTTGAATCAATATATTTTTGGATAATAAAAAAATTATAAATAATATTTTGTAGGACTTGTCAAAAATATAATTTCTTTTACATTTAAAAAAATTACAAATATCTTATTGATAGAATTTTTTATGCAACTGTTCTAATAGAAAATAAAAATAAAATTATACAAACTTTTTAATATCAAAAATAATTATTATATTTCATTCACACACTACCAAATACATCTATCTATCTACACCATAACTGTATACTTCAATCCTTTTTTTCTTTTTTCTTTTAGAAGAAAATCCTCACATTCTTCCGTAGGTTCAGGGCAGTGCCTCTTACAGAGATCACTAAAGTATCCTGTTGTTCGTCTGTAGGTCCAGGGCAACAGCCCTTGCAGAAATTACCAAAGTATCCTGTTGTCCGTTTACAACCTAGGAACTTGCCATAATTTCCTAAGACAATCTCTGCTTAAGTCAAGACTCGAGATCATCAATGTATCTTGTTATCCATTCCGAGTAAGGAGACTATAACCTGAGAATTTGCCCTAACTTCCCAAGACAAGTTCCGCTTAAGTCAAGATTCAATATTACTAAGGTAAGGTGTTCTGTTGTCTTTTCCAAGTAAGGAGACTACAAACTAAGGTGTTCTGTTGTCCTTTTCAAGTAAGGAGACTAAAACATGGGAAGTTCCGCTTAAGTCAATATGAGACTAACCTCCTAACCAACTGCACTACGCTTAGAAAATTGGCTCAAAAAATTTTGAACTTGAAACCTTAGATTTTAACCCCAGGCCTTTACCAAGTTTCCAAACACCCTTGGGTTGCTTCAATCCTTTTCAAGTATAACCTAAATGCTTGTAAGGGTGGTGTTGATAAAGACTGGGAGATAATGAGCAATGATTGAATGAAGTGGTGACCAATGCTAAGGAGTATCTCCTGAATATTATTTAATATGAAGAAATATACAAAAGGTTTTTAAAAAATATGTAAATATATTAAAAAGAGTATTGATTTTAATAAAAATATAATTAAATTAATAAAAAATATTATATTTTATGAATATTTCGTCTTTTATTTATACAGTAATAATTAACCAAACCCATAAATAGAAAATAAAAAAAGGTATTATTTTCATAAGAAAAATGAATTGTACAACCACTCATAAAAAAAAAAAAAAAATCAATATTCTTGAAACTCTATATGTTTATATTTTTGGATTAACCATTATGTATATTCTTTCATATTTTTTAATTATTCGATAAAAAATTATAAATCTTATCTTCTTTACTAATTATAATACTTTAGACTGTATTTGATTCAAGGATTTAGGAACAAATTTAAAAAAGAAAAGAGAAAAGAACAATAAATTATAAATAAAATATACATATGTTTCATATGTAATTTTACACAATTTTTTTCATTTTAAATTATTTTCTAAATTCATAAATCAAACACCATATTAAACTATTACATGACCAAGACACTCAATAATCACAATAAAAATGTTGGAAACCTTAATAATAAATTTGCTAAAATTTTTAGATTGCGTTTGGTAAAACTTTTTAAATATAATTTGATAGTAGGAATTATATTTTGAATTTGTGAGTTTTGGAATTATGATTTAAGTGTAGAAAATTTGTTTGGTAAAAGAATTTTGAAAAGAGTTTTGAATTGAGTAAGAAATTTTTGATGTGACATATGATATTTAATACAAAAACTTATAACTCATAACCAGACACACAACTCAAAATTCTATTAAAACTCATAAAAAAATCAAAAAATATTTTTTTCCAAATATATAAAAATTAATGGGTTCGTTTGGTTTGTATTTCTGAAAAAATTTTGGGAAATTTTATCTACAAATAAGTTTTTAAAAGTAATCAAACCACACAAATTTTCCCAAAAAAATTTCTCAAAACTTATAAACCAAACAAGTTTTCCAAACAAATCTCTCTCTCACACGCATTAAATCAATCACTTTTTCCAAAACTCTCTCTCAAAATAATTTTTCAAAACATCTTTTGAAAAAAATCAAACCAAACAACTCTTCGTACTTTTTATCTCTAAAACACAAACCAAACATACCCATTTGTCAATTACAAAAAAATAAAAAATTTATTGTTCCGATCAACTAACTAGATTACCAATTAACTTAAATTTTCTTGCCTAAAATAAAATTTTTAAATTGAACGTAAAATTAACTTTAGAAAATTATAAACAAATACAAAACACAAATAAAAAGGCAGAATTAACTTTGAAAAAGCGTTACAACACAGGCTCAGGCTCTCTAATATTAATCCAAGCACAAACGCCCAGTGTACATCGTAGTCAAACTGCTAGCAATCCTCGGTGCGGGAGCCGACTGCACATGTGGGCTCCATGTGACTAAGCCGCTCGCTCATAATTTTGCAATACGATGATCCACAACACGATGACGATGGACCCATTATGAACTGGTTAAGGCTTGGTAGTTATCATATAAAGGTTTTTTTTTTTAAATTAAAAATAAAATTATAAAAAGGTATAATTTATTCATTTGATAAGATTTATTAAATTACTAATCTATGTAAAAAATTATATTAATTTAATATTAAAATTATAAGATCAAATTATATTTATTGAAAAAGTAATAAATTTCATTTATTTCTTAAAACAAATTTAATTTAATTATATAATTATTAATGTTTAATTATCTTTATTTTTACTTAAATACTTTATTTAATAGGTCCTACCAAATAAATAATTGAAATAATTGAGATGAGTCTTTAGATATGCCCACGGAGGTCCAAAATTAGATTACCACACACCATATGGTTGCCTAATGTTATACCAGTCCTTTTCATTCATAAAAATTAATTTTTTTTGGCACTTCCTACAAAAATACTGATAAAAAAATTAAAAAATTACTACAAAGTTAACCTCAAATGTGCTCTTAATGGGTATCATTTAGATTAACCGTTATAATTTAAATTATTTATCTTATAAAATTTATCGAACAAATGTGATTTGTAGATGAATGTAATCTTAATTATTAATAAATTTTGTGAGTAGATGATATGCTTAATAAATCTTATAAAATAAATAATTTTAATCATAAAAATCAATAAATAAAAAAAGGTAAATTACATTGGCGCTTCTGAGGTTTTTGTTTAATATAAATTTCCTTGCCTTTTGAAAAATTACATTATCTTCCTTGAGGTTTGTAATCTCATTATAAATTTACCCTTGAATTATTTATGTCATGTCCTAAAATTTTTTAAATGATTATTTAGCCCTTTTTCCTTTTTTTTTTCTATCACCATGACTACATTTTACAATTTTTCATCGTTAAATTTTACTTGAACATATTCTTATTCAGTGATAACTTTATATAAAATTTTCAAACAAAATGATATAACTTAATGGTGACTTTCACTTTAAAACAAAATATTCATAAACATGATTTATATTTATAATAATATCATTATCACAATATTTTTATAATAATTTTGTATAAATTTTTATATATGATTAAAAAATTTTATTTTTATTTTCATCATCATTTTTTTCTCGTCTATTCACTCACATTTATTACAGTACTATCAAATATCGTCATTCATATTTATTATAGTATTACTGAATTCTTAAGTATATATAGATTAGGTGTATCTAAAAAATAAAAAATATATATTTAAAATATTTAAAAAATTAGTAAAAATTAAAAAAAAATTTGATTTTTTCGTACGAGTTAAACCAAATAAATGATTGTTCTTTCTGTTAAAATAACATGAATAAAATATTAATATTATTTTATTATTTTATATGTATAAAGATTAAGAGATAAATATGTCATTTTAATCTGACAAAAAATAAATATAATTTTTCAAATGTAAAAGAAGAATCTATGTTAAACAAAAAAATTAAGAGATGACAGTGTAATTTATCCATAAAAAAATAAAAAAACAAAAAAACAAACCTCGAATTTCACAGAAATAAAATAAAAAGTGAGAGTCCATGTTAACAACTTGAACTTGTCCACTTTTTATAAAATTTCTTCAATGAAACGAAAGCCTTGAAGAGCGAGCGTAAATACGTAAACTTGCAAAACAGCAACAATAATGGCAAACGCTATTTTTAAATCCCCCCCTTCCTCGTTTTCAATCCTCTCTCTCTCTCTCTCTGTCTATCTCTACATATATATATATATACATGTAAGTATATGTAGTATGTAATGTGCATCATCAGTGCATGCATACATACACACATGAGTACATGTACCACTGACACACACACAGAGCAACCACCTCAGACTCTCATTTCCATTTCCATGGCTGCATTTATGTTTTCTCTCTCTCTACCTCTCTTTTAGCTCCATGTGCCCTTCCCATAAGTCTCTCTCTCTATCTCTCTCTTCCAGGGGTAGAAACCAAGATGAGAAATTCTGGGTCTCTCTCAAATGAAGAAAATCTGAAGATTTAACACCCCCCCCCCTTGTTCTACTCCCCCCCAAAAAAAAAAAATTACAGGTTTGAAGTTCAAAATCTCTCGCTCTCTTTCTTTTCTTTTTTGTTTTTGTTTTTGTTTTTGTGGGTTTATTGTCACTCACTTTTTCAAGTTTGATTCTCGGAATTGCTGAGTTTATTAGTAGAATATCGATTTGGGTCATGAAAGTGGAATAAATTTCAACTTTAGCTGAGTTTCAGAGATGAAGATCTGTTATTTGCTTTTATTTGTTTGAATTTGTGTCTGGAATTGAAGATTTAATAGTGCTTCTCTGTGAATCTGGTGAGCTTTTACTGTTTAATCTCTTTGTCTCTTACTTTCAATGATGTAAAGTTGGTAGATTTTTGTTTCTATTAAAGATTATGCTCTTTTTTTTTCTTTTTTTTTTTTTTAATTTTGTTTCATTACCTTTACTTTTATGCTAATCCACTGTTTGGGTAAAGTTCACGTGTCTTTAGCTACCCTCAAGGGCCTTTAGCTTCAAGAATGCTGTATATGCCTTCTTAATTTTAATTTTTTAATGTTTACAAATTTAAAATTCTTAGTTTAAATGGGTAGATCTTAGCACATGGTTCTCAAAAAGAAAAAAAGAAAAAAAAAAGTGTTGACCAGAAAATATTTTCTAAAAAAAAAATGGTTTCTGAATCTCAACTAGTGGGTGTTTTAAAATATTTTCTTGTTATTTACATCAAGATTTTTTTTCCCTGCTAAGAGATCTGATCTTTGGGGTTCTATTAGTTTTTTCCACCAAAATAGGTGTGTATTTTACTGTCACTGGTTCTATTTAAATGATTTTATTCAATTTTTTATAGATAGGTTTCTTTGTCTTTATTAGAGTTCGACAATAGGGGTGCGCAGCCGATATATCGATCCGTCAAAATCGACTGAACCGAACCGATCCGCCGCATTTTGGACGGATGCGTGATGACGAACGGACGGTTGCGGATTTATTTTCTCTAATCCGCCAATCTAGTGGATGGATGGCGGATTTGAGATTCCTTTGACTGCAACCGAACCGCCAAACCGCGAACACCCCTAGTAATTTATAAAACTTTGTGTTTTTAGTTTGTTTAAATATTCTGTTTGTGTTTTCAATTAAAAAAGAGTTTAAATATTCTGTTGAAAAAAAAATTTCAACTTGAATATCTTTTTTGAATTGAAAAAAATAAACATATTATTTATCTATAATTTTTGATTTTTAAATCTAACTCTAAAAATAATAAATAAATAAAGATGATATATGTTGGTTGGTTTTTGTTTTCAAAAAACAAATATATATGTAACAATACAGAGGCATACAACCTCTACTACTGTTTTGTTCATGATTTTGGTGGTTTGAATTGTTTTTATATTTTAAGAACCATAGATTGTAATATTTCATGTAATACTTTTATGTGGATGAGGCATGCTGTGATTGTAATACAAACCGATTCGCATCCATCCGCCAAACTGCCAAACCGCTCAATCCACATCCGTCGGATTGGCGGACGGATGCGGATTGATTTTCTCCAATCCGCCAATCTGACGGACGGATGTCAGATTGGAGGTTCTGTGGCCGCAACCGACCCGCGCCCACTCCTATTGGACAATATAATAATTGTTATAATTAGGCTTCATATGTTAACATTCTTGAATCCAGTTAACAAATTCAAATTCAGCTCATAACGGCTCGCAGAAAAGCTGTTTCACAGCTTGTTTTCTTGATCTGTCTGCTTGGGATTCGCTCGCAAACTTGGGTATCTTTCACATGTGGCAATTATGCTTTGATCGTTTTGAATTGTCTGCGGTAATTGTTTTTATCTCTTGGGAGAACATGGAAAACTCTGTTTCTGTGATGCTATTCATGTGTATTATTGTATAGCATGATACACTTCTATGAATTATGAATATAAGAAGGTTGTTCTACTACGACCTGGGTGTCACGGGTTCAAACTATGGAAATATTCTCTCCGTCACTCTCCCCAGATCCTGCATTAGCAGAAGTTGTATACTGGGACTTCCCTTTTAGGACAATGATCTACAAACAAAAATTTTATCGCAGGAATCCCACCAAAACGATGTGTTGATAACTTTTTTTAAAAAAATAATATACCACTTTAATGACCGTGTAGGTTAGTCTTTGGAGTATTATCAGAAGTTATATTGGTTTACTTTTTTATTTTTCACTATTCTTTATGGATTAACATTGGATTCTTTATTGTAATAGTTGAGTCATTGAAGAAATTTTTTAGGATTTTTAAGATTGGATGCTTGAGCTTCCGAGAAGCATATATTTTGAAGATTGCCATCTTCGGGCTCAACCTTTGAGGTTCAAATCCCTTACATCTTTTGCTCAGCCTTCTTCTCATTATGATGTGCACCTCTTCTTTTCCATTCATACTTTGGCTCATTTGATAATTTGATTTTTAGGTTTTATGTATTTATTTTTATTATGTCTAGTTTACTTCATTGGAATCCTAAAAGAAATCAATTCTTTGAGCAGTGAATGTTTCTAAAAAACGGCTTAAAGGTCATAAGGTGGACAATCTGCTCATTTGTTAAATTGGTTATGCTTGAGAAAACGTACTAAGATCTTTCAAATTGTCCTACTTTTCTATTGATCTGTATCAGCATGTCAACATTTGTCTTTATGTCTCACCTAGTTCAAACTTAAATTTAATGTCATTTTTTTGTCACAGAGATGGAGGCCCAAGGCCATGGACCATGTATATCTTCTTGTTTTCTGTGTATGCTTGTTTTTGTTTTACTGCTTTATTGTGTGATTGAAATCGCGATTTGCAAATCTCGTTGGAAAGTAACAAATGCCCCAACTTCAGGGGCACTTTATATTACTTTTCTACGCTAGAAAGTTGTCTTTGTGAAATTTCCTTTAAGATTTAACTTCATTTTCTTTCATGTTCTTTATTCTGGCAAATTTCATGAAATGTAGCAACATTTGTGTGTCAAATATAGTACTGCTTTTGAATCATAGGGCCTACTGTTATGGCTGCACTCTGTCTAAGCTAATGTGCTCTGTCTGTTTGTGTGTTGCATATTTTATTTGATGTTAATTCATGGGGAATTACCTGTACAAATTAGTCTGATATCTTAATTATTCGTTATTCCTCTACACATTCGCTTTTACTTCACAGATACTAAATTGACTTTTCCTTTTTCTCAGGTACCCTCAAACATCTTCATCTCTTTAGGAATTCGCATATCTTCTAATAACGATACCCCAAAGATGACAATCAGCAACCTCAAGATAGGAGTGGATGTGGTTAGTGCCCATAACCTTCTTCCCAAAGATGGGCACGGTTCATCAAGTGCTGTTGTGGAGCTTTATTTTGATAATCAAAGGTTCCGTACAACTATCAAAGAGAAAGATCTGAATCCCGTTTGGAATGAGAGCTTCTACTTCAACATATCAGACCCTTCCAACCTCCACAATCTTACTCTCGATGCCTATATCTACAACAACATCAATGCCGGTCACACTACGTCCTTCCTCGGGAAAGTTTCCCTCAATGGGACATCGTTTGTTTCCTATTCAGATGCTATTGTCTTACACTATCCATTGGAAAAGCGTGGAATCTTTTCACGTGTTAGAGGGGAGCTTGGCCTTAAAGTTTATATTACTGATGATCCATCCATAAAGTCCTCTAACCCACTTCCTGCAGTTGAAGATACCCGAGCACGTGCCCAATCAGTTCCAAATGCTGCACCAAACATGTTTTCTAATGTCAAAACTGAGACAAGACGTACCTTTCATCATCTTCCGAACACTAATCATACCCAACAGCAACAACAGAATTCTTCTGTTGATGTTGCAGTACCACATCATGTGAGGGTTGATGAGATGAAAGCTGAAACCGAGCCTCCGAAGCTCATCCGCATGTACTCTGCTTCATTGGCACAACCAGTTGACTATGCACTTAAAGAGACAAGCCCATTCCTTGGAGGAGGACGAGTCGTCGGGGGACGTGTTATTCATACAGACAAAGCTGCGAGCACTTATGATCTTGTTGAACAGATGCACTTCCTCTTCGTAAGAGTTGTCAAGGCTCGTGATCTTCCCGCCATGGATGTTACAGGAAGTCTCGATCCATACGTGGAAGCGAGAATCGGAAACTACAAAGGGATTACGAAGCACATCGAGAAACAGCAAAATCCAGTGTGGAATGTGGTATTTGCCTTCTCGAAAGAACGTATGCAAGCGTCGGTACTAGAAGTCGTGGTCAAGGACAAGGATTTGGTCAAGGATGACTTTGTCGGCCTTGTTAGGTTTGAGATCAACGAGGTGCCAATGCGAGTGCCGCCAGATAGTCCACTCGCTCCAGAGTGGTACCGGCTTGAAGATAAGAAGGGAGAAAAGATAAAGGGTGAGCTAATGCTAGCGATCTGGATTGGCACTCAGGCAGATGAAGCTTTCCCCGATGCATGGCATTCCGATGCAGCTACGCCCATTGACAGCTCAGCGGCTGCCTCAACGCTAATACGCTCGAAGGTCTATCACGCACCACGGTTATGGTATGTGCGTGTCACCGTTGTTGAGGCTCAAGACTTGGTTCCTACAGAGAAAAATCACTTCCCTGATGTGTATGTCAAGGCACAGATCGGAAACCAAGTTATGAAAACAAAAAATGTTCAGGCTAGATCATGCAACCCGCTTTGGAATGAGGATCTCTTGTTTGTTGTTGCCGAACCTTTCGAAGATCACCTTATACTTACAGTTGAGGATCGCTTGGGTCCCGGCAAAGACGAGATCATCGGACGGACTATCATTCCTTTGAGCATTGTAGAGAAACGTGCTGATGATCGGATCATCCATTCTCGATGGTTTAACCTGGAAAAGCCAGTTGCTGTGGATGTGGATCAGATAAAGAAAGATAAATTCTCTAGTAGGCTCCATCTCCGAGTCTGTCTAGACGGAGGCTACCACGTACTTGATGAGTCGACTCACTACAGTAGTGATCTCCGACCCACAGCAAAACAGCTTTGGAGGCCATCAATTGGGGTTTTAGAACTTGGAATTTTAAATGCCGTAGGGCTCCATCCTATGAAAACACGAGATGGGAAAGGCACGTCTGATACGTATTGTGTAGCAAAGTACAGTCACAAATGGGTCCGGACTCGAACCATAGTTGACAACCTGTGTCCTAAGTATAACGAGCAGTATACTTGGGAGGTTTTTGATCCAGCGACGGTTCTAACCGTTGGTGTTTTTGATAATAGCCAGCTTGGGGAAAAGGGTTCAAATGGTAACAAGGATTTAAGGATTGGGAAGGTTCGGATTCGTATTTCTACGCTCGAAACAGGCCGTATTTATACACATTCCTATCCGTTGCTTGTTCTTCACCAGACCGGCGTAAAGAAAATGGGGGAGTTGCATTTGGCAATTCGATTTTCGTGTACATCATTCGTAAACATGCTCTACATATACTCGCGACCACTTTTGCCCAAAATGCATTATGTCCGGCCTTTTTCGGTAATGCAACTCGACATGCTCCGCCACCAAGCGGTCAACATAGTGGCGGCACGACTAGGCCGAGCAGAGCCACCACTTCGGAAGGAGGTAGTGGAATACATGTCTGATATGGACTCGCACCTTTGGAGCATGCGCCGTAGCAAGGCGAATTTCTTCAGGCTAATGTCAGTTTTCTCAGGACTTTTTGCCTTGGGCAAATGGTTTGGGGATGTGTGCTTGTGGAGGAATCCCATCACAACAGTGCTTGTACATATTCTCTTTATCATGCTAGTTTTCTTCCCTGAACTGATTTTGCCCACAGTTTTCCTCTACATGTTTCTTATAGGAATATGGAACTTCCGCTACCGCCCTCGGTACCCTCCTCACATGAACACCAAGATCTCACAAGCTGAGGCCGTGCACCCTGACGAGCTCGATGAAGAGTTTGACACATTTCCTACAAGTCGGAGCCCGGAGCTCATCAGAATGAGGTATGATCGGCTCAGAAGCGTGGCGGGTAGGATTCAGACCGTAGTGGGAGATATTGCAACACAAGGGGAGCGAGCTCAGTCGCTGTTGAGCTGGCGGGACCCTCGTGCATCAGCCATCTTCGTCACGTTCTGTCTTGTGGCTGCCATAGCACTTTACGTCACTCCTTTCCAGGTGGTGGCGGCTTTGGCGGGGATTTATGTTATGAGGCATCCGAGGTTTCGCCATTGGCTACCGTCAGTGCCGATCAACTTTTTTCGCCGATTGCCGGCTAGGACTGATAGTATGTTGTGATTTTGTTGGATTTGTATTAGGAGCAGAGCAACAATGTTGTTGTTACTTGGAATTAAGGTGACTTTATTGTAGAACATCCAGAACTACGAATAATTCTTGTATGGACTTTTAACATACTTTATATATGTATAATAAATGGTTGTTAAGAGTGGAATTAGCAGGGAGAACAACGCTTAGCAGTCTTAATGAGTTTGTTATTCATTGAAATTATACTAATCTGTTAGATATTGCCTCTTGTGCTCTCTCTATTTCTCCAAAATTAAGTCTTTGCTTCTTTTTTTTTTTTTTTTTTTTTTGTTAACCCAAACATCCATATTTTCAACCTCAATTTTTTAGTCCAAAAAGACAAAAAGTGCACTTTTTTAGTCTTCCCAAACTTGGCCTCACTTTTAACATACTTTATATATGTATAATAAATGGTTGTTAAGAGTGGAATTAGCAGGGAGAACAACGCTTAGCAGTCTTAGAGCCTGTTTGGGAAGGGAGTTACGGGCTAAATTAGCCACTACAGGACGAAATTGGCTAAATTAGCCACTACAGGACAAAAAGGCTTCAGGATTGCATCTTACATACAAGGAGGCGTGAAATTACCAAATTACCCCTGGGTCTTTGTTCACACTATCCCATTCTCGGGAAAAAAAAAGAAGAACATTTTCCACGTCATGTGTACAAAATCGTGAATTGAGCCACGTAAAAAAATAAAGTTAAAAATTAATGTATACAAAAAAAAATTTACCAAATTAATGTACCAAAAAAAATTTACGCGACAAATTAATATACCAAAAAAATTAATTTACCAAAAATCTTTTTTTACATTTGCCACGTAAAAAAAAAAAAGAACATTTACGAAATTAATGTATACAATTTTTTTTTGACAAAACTGTAAATTAAAAAAAAAAAGAACGACAAAAATACGGCTCATCCAAAAAATAAAAAATAAATTTTAAAATCAAAAAATGAGCATTTGCCACGTAATTTACAAATACATAAAACACATGAAACCCCATTTTTGAAATATAAACACAAATTAATGTATACAAAAAAATAAAATGACAAAAACGTAAATTAAAAAAAAAGAACGACCAAAATACGGCTCATCCAAACAAAAACAAAAATAAAAAACATAACAACAGAAATTAGCATTTACCACGTAATTTATAAAAAAATAAAACACACGAAAACCCATTTGTCAAATATAAAACCAAATTAATGTATACAAAAAAAAAATTACAAAAACGTAAATTAAAAAAAAAACGACAAAAATGCGCCTCATTCAAAAAAAAAGAAAAAAAAAATAAGACATAGTTAAAAATAAAAATCCAAGACAAAAAAAAACCATAGTTCAAAAAAAACATAGGTATAGTAAAAAAAAAAAATTAAAAAGACAAAAACATAAATTCCCAAATAAAAATCGAAAAATTTAAGCACAATACCCCAAATCCAAACCCAAAATGAAAAAAATTTGGACATAATTTGGTCTCCAAAGACCTCTTCAATTACTCCGATTTCGTTGGGGAACCATAATACTTGATGGTAGGTTGACGCTAACGATCGCATGGCGTGTAACCATGTTCTTCCCAAGATTATATTGTAAGTGGAAGGGACTTTCAATGCCCAGAATTTCACCTTTTTCGTTATGCTTCCTGCTCTGACTGAGAGGATTATCTTGCCCACTGGCTACTCTGGCATTGAGTTGAATCCGATCAGGGGAGATGTTGCAGGTGCCAAGTCTTTGTTCTCCAGTTTCAGTTGTTTGAAGGTTTTGTAATACATTATCGCACATGAGCTCCCTTGGTCAATCAAAATCCGCTTGATGTTGTAATTCTTGACGCGTAAAGTGACAACTAGTGCGTCATTGTGAGGGCATTATATCCTTGCTAAGTCTTTATCTGAGAAAGATATGACATTCGTGGCCTCCGTTCTCCCCTTTTGGATGGCAGGTTGTGCACTTAATACCTCCCTTAAGTGCTCAGCCTTTTGATCATTCCCCTAAGCTCACATACTCGCTCAGGTTCGAATATCCCATGTATTACATTTATTACGCCTTGAGGTGGAGCGTCGATCGGCATCCCGTTTGGGTTGTTGTGGTTCTGGGGGCTGGCTGTGTTCCTCCTTCTATGTACTGGTCCAAGTGCTTAGCTGCCACTAACTCCTCCAAATGCTGCCTTAACGGCGTGCAATTTTCAGTGCGGTGCACCTTTTCATCATGAAAGGTGCACCAGGACCTCTCGTCATAGTTTTTTTGTGCCTCTCCCAATTTTGCTAGCCATCTGACAAAAGGTTCATTGCGTATTTCACTGAGAATTCGGTAGATCGCTTTTTTGAACACCGTGGTAATGGCAGTGCGAACTCTTAACCACCTTTTGTCTGGTCCTCTCTGTTGGCTTGCCTGCCTCGTCCATTCCTACTTGATCATTCTACCACGTTGACTTTTGCTGTAGTCTTTTTATCTGGTATTGCTATTGTGCCAGATTTTGCTTTAGCACGGGCGCTATCTTCCTCTAGGGAAATTATTGGATAATCCGGGAACTCCAGGTCATCATCTTACGTGGTGCTCCCAGCCAATCTTAATGTGCCATTCAAGCATTTTGGCCTTTTGACTACCCTGTCAACATTCCATATTAAGGTCTCAAACTTAGTTGACGGACGTTAACTTTTGACACTAGAAATCATTTTCTAATGTTTCAAATTGCCGCTTCAGATTTCAAAAATCAAAATTTGAAATTTTGCCATCAAAAGGCAACCAATGAAACTGTGATCATCTCACCTCTCTCTCTCTCTCTACAATTGTTCATGCTCACTTTTTCTTTATCACTTTCTCTCTACAATTGTTCACGGCTAGCAGCACCACAAAACCTCCATTGTTGGCAACATTGCAACACCAATTCCACTGCTTTGCACAGAAAGCATGTTTGCAGAAACCACTACCATAACCTGGCCCCAAGATCCTCTTCAACATCTCCGACAACACAACCTATTATCACCACCGCCACAATGCCATCGGTGTTGATACACTGTCATTTATGAGGACTGTTCGGGTTGTATTTTGTGGATTATATTTTATACTGATGGCCAGGGACCTCTGGTGGTTTTGTAGACATAGAGATGCAATGAACAAAACAGATTGTGTTTCTCAACTCTCCACTTTTCTTTTCTTCAACATTGTTTGGAACCAAATCATTTTAGATGTGAGATTTCAAAATGAAAAAAATAATGTATTCAAAAGGAATTGCAGAGATTCTGTTTTTGCTTTTAAAATTCCTCCAGATCTGGTATTTTAAATTCAATTCACTTCAAACATATCAAATTATATTTTTAAATGTAAAATTTATTAAATTCTGTCAAGTTCCAAAGTTCGAAACAGGTTAAATTTTTTTAACAAATAAACTTACTTGAACACTCTTGCAAAACAAAGGCAAATTTTTTTATTATGTATTTACAGTATTTGTTAAAAAAAATTACAGGACAAATTTTCTTTTTTACAACAATGATAGAAACAGAAAAAGATTTTCTCAATTACAATAATATTAAGCTTGTAAAAAAAACTCAGTAGTCAATCCACTAAAAATCTATTAATCTAACAAAAACATACAACACCAAACACATCTATCCCTTTTAACAAGTAAACTTCCAACCAATGCTTCAATTACATTTAAACATCCCTTTCATTCACATTTTTGGCAGCAATGGCATCCCTTCCTTGTAATCTCTTATGCAGCAATGGCAGCAAAGTTGCTTGTCAAAATTAAAGGAATAGTCATCACGCATCATGCATCATGCAAATGAGATATGGAATTTATATCAAATTCAAGCAAAACCTATCATTGTGAAGCCAAACCAATGATCATATATCAGTCTCAGACTCTGTAGAATGAAACTCAACATATAAAAATTAGAACTTTTCTTTACAAACTGATGTAAAGCCTATCATGTTAGCTTATTGAGTTACATTTCACTTTTTAAACTTTTTTTTTTTATTAATGAATGTCATCTCAATTCACTACTACAACCAATAATCAAGTAATAAAATTCAACCAGTCTTTTCATCTATAATCTTATAAAGAAATAAAAAAACCATTCTACATATATAAAGCTCCATTACATAAATGCAGAAAAAACAAAAAAACACAACTTCAATTAAAATTTTGTCTTTCCTGCCTTTCCCTAGAAACATTGTTTGAAATTCTTTCTTTGCACTTGATCAAACTTCCAAAATATCATTCTTTGAGCACTAGCTGCCTTCAAAGTATTGCTTTGTGTGAGTCTCGCAACCCGCATGTACAGCTCCCATCTTACTTTTGTAGCTTCTCTGTGTAACTATCATTTTTCTAAACAACATATTAAAAGCATTATACAAATTAAGACTTTGTGAAGAGAACAACAAATGTATATCATAATATTAACAAATGAAGTCATCCGAATAAATAAATGAATTGTGTCAATATTTACCTGACTAAATTGGTTTACAACATCGACACTTTGCAACATAGTTGTAAATGGAATTTTTGCAAAGTCCATATCCTACACATAGAAATAGTTCATACTTTAAATTAATTACGACCATAATTTTAAGTATAAATACTAGATATTTTAATTTTGTGGATCAATATCAATGTTCAATACCTGAGTATGCATGGTCCACGGTGGGTAAGATTGACCATGTATGTTGGCATCTGCTGGTCTTACATAAGGGGACCCATTTGGTGGTTGGAAGGTTGTTGTATCATATGTGACATCAAGTGAGGCATGTGATGGTCCTTGCTTTACTTGTTTTGATTTTCCTGAGTATGTGCATAAATCACAAATAACTTATAGCATAAGAACTTTATTAAAAAAATATTATTACAGATGAGAATGTAACATTTATTGAGCAAGTAAATAGTTTCTCATGCTTGAATAAAAAAAATAAAAAAAGGGAAAATATTCTCACGCGAAGTTGATGCATCCTTGGACGGTTTTGTCTTGCGCTTTTCAAAATGCCCTTTAAGTCTAGTGTTTCGTACACCTTTCGATCTTGCTTGTGGGGGATCCAACACTGACATGTTAGTAGTATCACATTGTACGGTTTGATCTTCTTCAATATGCATATCTGTACCCAATCTCAACCTTTCAAACTCCCTTTCAATTTTTTCATCAAGTTCTACAAGTATCTTCTGGCAAATGTTCTTAAGGCTATCATTCCCTTGACTCTTGTATATAGTTGTACTAACTATACGTATCATACTATTACGCCATATGATCTCAGCCTCTTTACCATTCGCAATGGAATTGTTACCTTGTTCGTAAGCCATAATCCCTTTCTTGGCATCTTTTGTCCAACGTTTCAAAATATATTGACTTGGAATTGCAGTCAAATTTTTTATACTAAAAACCCTCAATGCATGACAACAAAGAACTCCTAATGATTCAAACTTCTTACAAGAACAAGAAATGTTGTTAGTGAGATGATCAAAGTGAACAATACGTACCCTTTCACTATTTTCTTCTTTCAACTCAAAGACATCAACTGTATCTTGACAATCAACTTGCTTCCACACCATTGCAAGACTATTGAGAAATTCATTTTCAAATAATTTAAATATCTTACAGGTGTAAACTTGAGCTGCATGACCCAAAATACCACTTTTTTTTACTGCTTTTTGAGGGGCACCTTGCTTGCATCGAAAATCTTCATCCAACTTTGAAGAATGCATACCTGCCACTAAATTGTCATATTCAATAACAAAGTTAGTTAGGCTAGTTGTTTTGCCTGCTATGTTATTCAAAACATTATTTGTACTTTCACTCCTTGAGGAAGCTTTAAATTCAGCGGTGAAACTATCCTTAGTAAATGCAGTGCTCCACTTGTGTCGAATCTTGTACATCATATTAAGCCACCGATGACTCTCCAAACTAAACTTTTGTATCACGTTATCCCAAGTTTGTTGAAATTCTAGTGTAGAATCACAATATTTTTGGCACTTGTTGAAAAGGTACTTGAACTCTGTGTTAGTATTTAATTCCCCCAAATGAGAAGGAGCATTTTTCGAAATATGCCACAAACATAATCGATGATGTGTATTTGGAAACACTACCTGAATAGCATTAGACATGGCTTGATCTTGGTCAGTAAAAATTGTAACTGGAGACCGATTCCCCATTGATTCTAAAAATGATTTAAACAACCATATAAATGAATCAGTGGTTTCATCCAAAAGGAAAGCACAACCAAACATCACATTTTGCCAATGGTGGTTAACACCAACAAATGGAGCACAAATCAAATTATACTTATTGGTACGATAGGTGGTATCAAAAACAACTACATCTCCAAAGCAATCATAATCAACCCTTGATCTCCCATCTCTCCAGAAAAAATTAGTCATGCGATTTTCTTGATCTACTTGAACTGTGAAAAAGAACATGGGATCTTCTGTATGTTTCTGCTTAAAATGATTCAATAGGCTTTGAGCATCTCCAGCACTAATCATCGTCATCTTTTGCTTGTTCACATAATTATAACAATCCCTTTTGGTAAAACCCACATTCTCACTGCCTCCAACTTCTTCTCTTAGATATGAATAAGCATTCTTTGTGCTTATACCTGCATTTATCATAGAATTAATCACACCTGCCTTCGGTTTTGAAATGTGACGAGCAGATCTTAGCAAATGTCGCTCTGATTGTAATGCAAGTTCATGATTATGTTCAGGATTGAAGGCAGTAACCCTCCAAATTCCATCTTCAACAGTTAAACGAACAAATGCTTTGCAACCAGTTCTAGTCTCCAGCCTATTCAATTTTTTCTCTTCAAAAGGGTCTTCATCTACTTTAAAACCCTCTTTACAACATAAAAATTCACGTTGTCTAATGTTCTTTGATCCACTATAATATCTTGGCTTTCCTTTCCGAATACTAAAACCCATTCGTAATGCATAATTATTGTATAAAGCATATGCTTCGTCTTCACTGTATACCACCTTATCTAACAAATTGTCGTCATTATTTTCTTGCCTTGCAACAAACATGCAGTCACGTTCACCTCTTTCAACATCATTAGAAGTGTTAATTTCTGCAATAATTCCGGTATTAAATGTTAGAAACTACAATCGTATTTTTATTACAACTATAAAAAAATGCCTGATTTAAGGCCTAAATCAAGAGCAATTTTTTCATGTTGGGAGGGTATGGCCAAGATGGTGCCTTTTACCATTTTGATTCATAAGGTTTCATTAATTTATATTAAAATTTGACAAGACAACATAAAAAATTAATAGTTATGATTGGTGGGGAGTAATATTGTTACATGATACTCTCTTAACACTTAATATTATTTTTTTTGTGACAAAAAACAAACAAACTACCCTATGTTACCATGTCTTGTGACAAAAACAAGCTCCTTCATGGTCTTACAAGGATTCCTATATTCTAAGGCCACATATAATAAAATACAAGTCCAACTCAGATTGGTGACTGTTCTATAAACTCAATATAGCCAATTTGAGCTCACACACACACACACACACACATACACACACAAAAGGAAAAAGAAGAAATATTATTTAAAATAGCTTTCAAACCTCAAAAAAAAAAAAATATCAACACAACTGTAGTTAAAAAAATTAATTAAAATATATATAAAAAAAACTTTACTAAAAACAAACGAAATCCAAAGAAAAATACACGCATAATTTTGTTTGGATTTTTATTTATTTTTAATAATTTTTTTTATATAGTTTAATCAATTTATTTTGTTTTTTTACATCTAGAATGTATTTAAAAAATACAAAAAAAAAAAATGATTATCATATAAAAAATTTCATTAAAAACAAACCAAAAAAAAAAATCACCTTAAAAAATAATATCTGAAAAATCAAACAAACGAAGCACAAATATCATCAATATAAGCCATCTTAAAACTATCTAAATAATTATCGAATCTCATATCACAAAATATGTCATAAATCATGAATATTTTGTAAAAAATTAATAAAATATACCTTCTTCAATTCGAAAATCTTCACTATTCATCACTTTGTCATTTAGCATAGTGTCAGAAAATAGGACCGGACTACTGCCTTTCTCCTCTTTTTTTGATTTTTCGGCAATGATGAATTTGCAGAGAGTATGGAGCTAGGTTTTTAGGGTTTGACTTTTGTTTTATATTTTTATTAATTTGTGGGGTTAAAATATTTTTTGAGATTCTTTATCTAACTGCTTTCCCACGATTTCCACTTCCGTTTTTTTCTTGTTTAGAAGTTAACAGACTTGACGTCTAGTTTAAGAGTTACTGAGTTGTCAATGTGATGGGACCTACTGACACCATGACAAAATAGAGTATTCTGATTGGTTAGGAGCACCACGTAAGATGATGACATGGAGTTCCCGGATTACCCAATAATTTCCCGAGATTTGTCTCCCCTTCTCTATCCTGACCATATCAATTAATTATTAAATATTATTTAATTTTTTAAATATAATAGGATAAATTACATTTACCTCCCCTAAGGTTTGTCTTAATTAAAGATATCTTCTATGTGATTTCAAAAATTACACATACCTCTCTTACTTTTGAAAATAATAGTCAGATTCCCCCTTCTCATTAAAAGAGCATTAACGATGTTAACTTGACAGTAGAATTGACCATAATACCCTTCAACCACATTGTGAAAAAACACAGTTGACACTCTCATTCATTCTTTCCTATAATAAATTAAACTTACATCCCCTAAGGTTTAGCATAATTACAGGTACCTCCTTTTTACAATATTCCGAATAGTTTTATTTCCCCAAAAATAAAAAATAAAAACTTACAAAAAAAAAAAGAACAAATACTC
>NW_021025943.1:526197-559711 GCF_004153795.1 Camellia sinensis | reverse complement strand
TCAAAGATTGCAGGGAGCAAAAGCGTTATGGAATGACACCCCTCAAGAAACCTGTGGATCTTCAGAGATTGAATGAATTGGTGTCAATTGGGTAAGTGGAACCAGAATAATGTATTTATTTTTCCAATCACTGATTATTATTTTTTTCTTTTCCTTCCTTTTTTCTGAAATCAATTCTTGTTGTTAACTTTGTCATCAGTATTATTTTCTCACTAGATGTCACATTTAGTCTTAGTCTTCAAAAGTTGAAAATAAATATTAAAATATGAAGAACAGAAGGTGAAATTAATGTAATTACATATGGCTCTGACTCTTGAATTTTTTTTCCCCCCTGAAATTTTAAATAAAAAGTGAACCAAATGTTGTCATCTGCCTTGAATCCAATGCCTTAATGCAGTTCAACTTCGTCCCACATTTCCTGGGCACAGTCCCATTTCTGATACATTGATCGATAATGTTTTGGCTGTGTTTGATATCTGGATTAGGTTCACTATGATTATGAATTCGGTGGGATTGAGTGATGGGATTACTAATATGGTGGTATTAGGTTGGAAATGTGAGATTAATTGCATTTGTTTGTTTACTATGGTAAATAGTTACATGCTCGTGTTTGTTTTGCTTTAATTGGTTGAGATTAAATCTATGAAATTATTTAAAAGCTCTCATTACATAAAAGTCAGCTTTGTGCATTGAAAAAATAATAGCAGCTTTGTTGTTTTTGTAAATTGGGGGCAAAATAGTCAGCTTTTGTTCAATTTAGCATATCAATAAAGCTAGTCTTCTCTTTTATAACATACCCATGCTCATCTAGAAGGATAAGTGATTTATCTAATGGAAGTTCTCATTGGCGTTTCTTAAGGATATGAAGTCTTTGAATCTCTTGTAAGGCGATAATGGTTATTGCTGGCAAATCTATTCTGTTTTAATTTTTCATTTTCATGCTCCTTAATTGCTCTTGTACAAAACTAATATAACCATGTGGTTATGTCTTGCAGAATTCTGAGGAATAACAATATTTCTGGATCTATCCCATCCAATATTGGAGATTATCACTAATGACATGGCTTGTAAAATCGAGCACTGACATGCACTAGTATGTCAAAATCTGACTCTAGCAGATAGTTGAGCAGTAAAGAAAAAATCTAGTGAGATGTTAGTGCTGGTTAGCAAACTGTTAGCTAGCATTTCAATTGATAACGAATCCCTATTCTGCAGTGTAATGATGTGTAATATGCTTGACTATTCCATTGCATCTGCATGTGCAAGCAAATGACTTAACCTATTTTTTTTTTATTTTTTGATTGTGTTTGTTGTTTGATTTTGGTTCAGACACAATCATGTAATGTTTATTTAGTCAATATATTGAAGTAGCTGTAAAATTTTATTCATATTATTGTTATTTTTCAGCTTTATTAAAGGTATGTTTTTTAGTTAAATATAATAGATTCAGAACAATTTTTTTTTTTAAAAAAGAGCTATAACGGCGTTTTTCAAAACGCCACTACAGTGCCAACGGACATTTTTTTTAAATAAAAAAATCTATCACGGCGTTTTAAAAACGTCGCTAAATATTGGATGACGTCATTTTATCATTATTTATCGCATTTAGCGGCGTTTTTTAAACGCCGCCTATACTAATTTTACGACGTTTTAAAGCATCATAAACTTATAGCGACGGCCGCGTCCTCGACGTTTGGTGAAAGCGTCACTAAAGTAATTAGCGGGGTTTTTCATACATATAGCGGCGTTTTTAAAACGCCGCTAAAAGTCATTTTTCCAGCAGTGAACTTAGGATATATTAGATCATATCTGGAGGTTTTAGATTTTTTCGAATAGCGTGGAGTGGGTTTTGTAATTTTCAAAGTTAGCGAATAGATTGGGAAAACTGTTTTAAACACTGTTTTATCTTAAAGTTATTTTTAGTTAAGTTTCGATCGGAACCTATGTCTTGGGTGATTTTAGACCTTGAAGAACATGAACTTAGATAATATTTAAGAGTAACGGTGAGTTGGGTTGAGCCGTGTTAGTGCGCTTTAGTTTGGGGTTACTTAGTTCGTATTCTTTAGTATTTTTAAATTAGTAGTGACGTGTAGTTTCATATTGGTTCAGGGCACTAGTTGGACTTTCATACTCTATTCGAGGATTATATTATTTCGTTTCCAGGTGAGTAGTTTCATGCTACATATTTTTATAAAATGTTCCCCTACCCTGAACTGTTGGAAAATTAAATTGTTGTTTCAAGACTAAACTGTTTTGATAAATTATTATATTATCAACGGAATCAAATTATTTTTGAAATATGTGTGAACTTGGCATACTGTAAATTATTTGTTTTGGTCTCATGTTTATAACGATGAACTACCATGTTTTGTGAAACTAATGTGTATTAATTATTGGGACCATCTGTGTTTTTAGTCTGGGAAATTATTCCACTGTGTGTGGTGACTCTGGCCACTAGGGAACAGATCCGGGTTGGCCGTGATGACTCTAGTGCTCAACGATTGTAAGGAAAAGACCTTAAAAAAAAATCTAGGTGACCTTCAATCGGATCGTCTTTGAGAAAAGGCCCAGGTGCCACCCTGAGGATGACTCTTAGTTCGATATTGGATCCAACGGGGCTTATAGCCTTGAGAACTGTGTGGCATATTATTTGTTTTTCTTAGTACCCAGAAAATTATTGGTGTTTATGTATTAATCTGTTTTAATTGGAAAATGTCGTTTATCAGTTCTTGCGAGACATGAGTATTTTAAGTGTTGAACTGTGGAACCTTCTTTTTGAAACAGATTGTATTTACCAAACTGTATGCCAATCTAGTTTCTGTGATATATATCTTATTTTGGAATTGAACCATGTTTTCAAAACTGTATTTACTATCCATTTTGCTACTCACTAAGCTATCAGCTGACTTAGTTGTTTACCATTTTCCAGGTGTTAGAAGGACTTAGAGTGGACCATGGCGTAGCGGGATCAATTGCATGGACCTCTAGGGCATTCTTTAGTTTAGAGTGTTATGTCAAGTTAGTCCATATTTATATTTATTCTTATCGAAGTTCATTTAGGATTATTTTTTTTATGTGGGTTATTTATATCCCATAAGTTTGGCTGGTTTTTATTACGGTTGATTTTGCCGTTTATAATTGTGACATGTCTGGATTGAGTTTTGGTTATTTATTATTGGACTATTGTTCAGTTGTTCAATGTGATTGGATTCGTGTTTAGGCTTACGTGTGCCTTGGCAAAGTCCCTGTGGGCCACGGCCGTGATGCCCGATTTGGGGTGTGACACACATGACAGATGTGCTCGTGGCCCGACACGCGGCATACAGGCCCAGCACATTGTCGATAAGGATGGAAAGATGTTAGTTCCTATACCTGACCAGTTTTGTGCACCAGTTGGAGATAAAGCCTCTAAGTTGGCCTCCAAGATTGGTATAGAGGTTCGAACTCAGTTACCAAGACTGAGCGTTCGTAGGTGGAGAAGGTGAACGATGCTAATAAGGAGCCGATGATCCAACGCTTGCGTAATTATGTCAAACTCTTGTTTTTGAAGTTGTAGCATTGTTTGTGATAAGGCTTCAAATAATAGTGTAGCATAGGTGTTTATTGTAGTTTGTTCCTCAGTTATGCTCAAGTTTTTGCTTCTTGTGTGAAATAACTACTCTCTTTGTTAGGCTAAGGCTTGAATATCAAGCTCTGAACCTATATTTATTTATTTATCAATAATATATCCATGTTACAGCTACGGAAGTAGGTAAGTACATGGATGTTGTGAACTTAGATACAAGTTTTGGGCACATGATTTATCTGCTTGTTAAATTTCCCTCATCTCATCCTTAAATTTTAGAAGTTGTGATTGTAGTTGAGCTATCAATGTGTCCAATTTTTCTTTGAACACCTGTGCGATATGTTACATAATTCCTCTCACGAGGGTGAGTATGGAAGAGGCAGTTTGTTTCCTATTTGGCAGTTTTTTTATTTGTATAAACCTTTGATGGGTGATATGACATGGTCATTGGCATGTTGAATTTGACAAACTAGATTGAAATCAATATTCCTTTTGATTTGTTTATTATTTCTCATCTAATGGCCTCTTCTCTCTCCATTATGCTTGGGACCTGTTTAGAGTTCATAGGCCTAGAGTGACTTGGCATAGGCTCATTGGGTTTGAGTTCCATTTATTTTTCAGTTGTGTTCTGTGTAACCGTCAGGATAAGGATCATGACCATTTATTTGTCAGCCGTCCTTATTCTTCTACTGTGTTGGTTCCTCTGTTAACTAAATGTAACATGCACTGGCTTGCTGTGAATTGGGGTAGCTGTGTGGATTGGTTATTTGGGCAATTTTCTAGCCACTACTGTGAAGAAATTGATGTTTACTTGTGCTGTCTATTGTATCTGACAGGATAAAAACTATAGGATTTTCTGATCTGCCCCATTTTTTCTTTGTCTGCAGTGTTATGTTGGTACTTACTTAGGGATGTTGTAGGTTGGGTGATTGTGAGCCACCTCAGTTAGGAGTATTGATTGAGATTCTTGAGACTTGAGAGTGTTCTCTTTCTGAGGGAATGGAAGCCCATATATGAGTGTTGAGAGATGTGAGACCTCCATATTCATGTATTATTGCTCACTGTCTTCCTTTGTAGGTTGTCAAGCTGGTCTCATGTACGGAGAAGGGTTGAGATGGTGAGCTCCTATAACTAGGCTCAGTTCTGTGGGTTGAGTGTGATAGGATATCACACCAAATAGAGCAACCATAGCAGAGTAAGCCATAGCAAAACCAATCCACCACAAGCAGTGCCAGCTCATTCAGTTTAACAAACTGATAACTATATTAGTTAGTGGTTGTAACTAACTGTAGTTAGAGTGTGTTGAGTTTAGAATTAGTTAGAAGTAGAGTTAGATTACATGGTCATGATTGTATATAAATATCACTGTAGTGTGTTACTGTAATAATTGTTCTATTATTTTTAATAAATCTGATTTTTCTATTCAGGACAATAATACCGAGGCTGCACTCCATAAAGGATTACATACTCATGGTCTTTATCATTTGCCCTTGCATTCTTCCCCACAAGCATTTCATAGCACCACTGCTTTTACAGATTCATTCATGATTTGGCATCAAAGGCTAGGACATCCTTCAGCTTTAAAGTTTCAGCATATTAATAAGATCTTGAATGTACCCAGCCTTCAGCTTTTCAACTTTTGTTTCAAACTGTTCCAGATTTTTCCTTCAGTTTTTAAGTTTTGTTGAGAAGATGACTCAGCTGCTGATGTGTCATGTTGAGTAGGCTTCTAAGATATTCAAAGATTGCTGAAATAAAGTTGCTGGAGTATTTTTGAATAAGTCAAAACGTTTGAAAGCTTCAAAGTAGTTGTTACTAGAAAATAGGAAACTATAAGATAAGCTCATCTATTCATGGGCTTGTGATGCTATTTCTTTGCAAGTTGTTATGCATTTCTGTTATATTTTTCATGTATATAAAGCACTTTCCAGTCAATAAAATATTAAGGTCATTTTGGCAGCTCATTTTTGTTCTTATATGTTCTTATTTTGTCACTGTTCTTGAAAAATAACAACATATTGGTATCAGAGCTGTTTTCTTGAGGGGCCTGTGTGAGAAATCTTGAGAGATCTTTCCCCAAAACACCAAAACACAAACACTTAACCTTTCCAAGCATGGCCTCAAATGCTTTATCTCCAATAATACCACCAGTTTTCACTGGTGAGAATTATCAAACATGGGCAGTAAGGATGACTGCTTATTTGCAAGCAGTTGATCTTTGAGAGGCAGTTGAAGCTGATTATGAAATCATTCCATTGCCTGACAATCCCACTATACAAGAAATCAAGATTCACAAGGAGAGAACAACTAAAAAATACAAAGCCAAGTCTTGCCTCCATTCAGCAGTTTTTGAAGCTATTTTCACCAAGATCATGACTTTGGAGTCAGCCAAAAACATCTGGGACTATCTCAGAACTGAATCTCAAGGCAATGACAGATCAAGGAGCATGCAAGTGATGAACTTAAGGAGGGAATTTGAGATACAAAGGATGAAGGAATCAAAGACCATAAAGGAGTACTCTGATAGGCTGCTGAGCATAGTAAACAAGGTAAGGTTGCTTGGAGAAGACTTGTTTGATCAAAGGGTTGTTGAAAAAATCCTAGTAACCATACCTGAAAGGTTTGAGTCCAAAATCTCCTCTCTTGAGGAATCTAAAGACTTAACAAGTATTTCCTTAGCAGAATTTTTGAATGCTTTACAAGCACAGGAGCAAAGAAGACTAATTAGGCAAGAAGGGTTTGTGGAGGGAGCTTTGAAGGCCAAACTACAAATCCAAGATAAAAGTAAAGGCAAGAAAAAAAAGGGCAATAAAGATAACTCAAGCAAAGGTAATGCTGAAGCTGGAGACAGCAACAACAAAGGAGGAACTTACCCTCAATGCCAGCATTGCAAGAAGACAAATCATCCTCAATCTAAGTGTTGGTGGAGGCCTGACATCAAGTGCAGGAAGTGCAACCATTTAGGCCACATAGAGAAGGTTTGTAGAAGCAAACAACAGCAAGAAGGTGAAGCTAAAATGGTGGATCAGCAGGAGGAGGAGCACCTATTTGTTGCCTCATGTTATGCAAGCAAAAGCTCTAATGAACACTGGTTAGTTGATAGTGGCTGCACAAACCATATGACCTATGACAAAGAGCTCTTTAAAGAGCTGGATAGAACTAGAATTTCCAAAGTCAAGGTCGGAAATGGTGAGTTCATTGAAGTAAGAGGCAAAGGGACAGTAGCAATTGAAAGTGTTTTAGGTACAAAACTAATCACTGATGTTTTATATGTGCCTAGAATTGATCAAAATTTGCTAAGTGTTGGTCAACTACTGGAAAAAGACTATAAACTGTTGTTTGAAGATAAAAAGTGTATGATTAGAGATGCAGATGGCCGCGAGGTGTGTACAATCAAAATGAGAGGCAAGTGCTTCTCTCTGGATCCAATGAAGGAGAAGCAGACAGTATATCAAGTCTCTATGAACACAATAGAAATTTGGCACAAGAGATTGGGCCATTTTTACCATGGAGCACTCATATATATGCAGAAAAATCAGTTGGTACAAGGGTTACCTCCACTAGAAAAGCATCTACTTGGCTGCAAGGCTTGTCAATATGGAAAACAAAGTAGATTGCCATTTCCTAAAAAGGCTTGGAGGGCTTCACAGAAGCTGCAACTAATACATACTGATCTTGGAGGGCCTCAGAAAACCCCATCATTAAAGGGAAGTAAATATTATATTGTTTTTATAGATGATTTAACAAGAATGTGTTGGATTTACTTCTTAAGGTTTAAATCTGAGGTTGCAGCTGTGTTCTGGAAATTCAAAGCTTGGGTGGAAAACCAGAGTGGTGCAAGATGCAAGTATTAAATCGGATAATGGCAAGGAATACACCTCAGAACAGTTCGATTTGTTTTGTGAAGAAGCTGGAATCGAGCACCAACTGACAGCTCCATACACTCCACAACAAAATAGAGTAAGTGAGAGGAAGAATAGAACACTCATGGAGATGACCAGATGTCTGCTACATGAAAAAAGGCTGCAAAAAAAATTCTGGGCTGAGGCTGCAAATACTGCTATTTTTCTACTTAACAGACTTCCAACAAGGGCTTTGAAAAGAAAAACACCCTTTGAGGCTTGGTATGGATACAAACCTTCACTACATAACTTCAAAGTATTTGGTTGTCTGTGTTTTTCATATGTGCCTCAGGTGAAGAGAGACAAGCTTGATAAGAAAGCAGAACCAGGAATCTTTATTGGTTATAGCAATATCTCTAAAGCTTACAGAGTTTTCCATCCTCAAACAGGGAAAATTCTGATAAGTAGAGACGTTACTTTCATGGAGAATGAACAATGGAATTGGGATGATGGAGAAAAAGAACAATTTTTAGAAAATTTGCAACCTTCTGAAGACAATGTTGATGACCCACCAGTTAGGGGAACAAGACTGCTTTCTGACATTTATCAAAGATGCAATGTTGCTGTAACAGAGCCTGCAGGATTTGAAGAAGCTAAAAATGATCAGAAATGGATGGAAGCTATGAAAGAGGAGATGAGAATGATAGAGAAAAATCACACTTTGGAGCTTATGGAAAAACCTCAAAATAGGAAGATTATAGGAGTTAAATGGGTGTTTAGAACCAAGTTAAATGCAGATGGATCTTTTAACAAGTATAAAGCAAGGCTAGTGGTGAAGGGTTATGCTCAAATCTATGGTGTTGATTTCTCTGAGACCTTTGCACCTGTGGCAAGGTTAGATACAATCAGGTTGTTGCTAGCAATTGCAGCACAAAAAGACTGGAAGATCTATTAACTAGATGTTGAATGAGCTTTTTTGAATGGTTTTTTGCAGGAGGAAATATATGCAGAGCAGCCAGAGGGATTTGTTATGCAGGGGCATGAGGATAAAGTGTATTTGCTGAAAAAGGCATTGTATGGTCTTAAACAGGCACCAAGGGCCTGGTACATTAGAATAGATAGCCACTTATTAAGCCTAGGCTTTGTAAAAAGTCTAAGTGAATTTACTCTTTACGTGAAGGAGGCTACTGACTTAATTGTTGTGTCTGTTTATGTTGATGACTTGCTTATAACAGGGAGCAATGAGGATCTTATAAAGGAATTTAAAGCAGAGATGCTTAAGGTGTTTGAGATGACAGATTTGGGCATGATGTCCTATTTTCTGGGAATGGAAGTAAAGCAAAGGCAACATGAAGTCTTTATCTGCCAACAAAAGTATGCAAAGGAGATCCTAAAAAAATTTCACATGGAAGATTGCAAAGCTACATCAACTCCTATGAATCAGAAAGAGAAATTCAGCAAGGATGATGGAGCTGACAAGGTTGATGAAGGTTTGTACAGGAGTTTGATTGGTTGCTTAATGTATCTTACAACAACCCGTCCTGACATAATGCATGCTGTGAGTTTGCTTTCGAGGTTTATGCACTGTGCAAGTGAGGTGCATTTTCAAGCTGCAAAGAGGATTTTGAGGTATATCGAAGGCACTGTCAATTATGGCATAAAGTTCACTCATTGTTCAGATTTTAAGTTCCATGGCTTCTCTGACAGTGATTGGGGAGGTTTTATTGATGATATGAGAAGTACAACTGGTTTTTGCTTTAGTTTTGGATCAGGCATGTTCTCCTGGTGTTCAAGGAAACAAGAGATTATTGCACAAAGTACTGCTGAAGCTGAATATGTGGCTGCTACAGCCGCTGTAAACCAAGCTTTGTGGTTTAGGAAATTGTTAATAGATCTGCATATGGAACAGGAGGAGTCCACACAAATTTTTGTTGATAACCAAGCTGCTATATCTATATCTAACAATCCAATTTTTCATGGGAAAAAAAAGCATTTTAAGATTAAACTTTACTTTCTCAGGGAAGTACAGAAAGAAGGAGAAGTACTGTTGGTCCATTGCAAAACAGAAAATCAGGTTGCTGATATTCTAACAAAAGCACTTTCTAAAGCAATGTTTGAATTCCTAAGAGAAAAATTGGGAATGAGTAGCAACTGATCCAAGGAGGAGTGTTGAGAAGATGACTCAGCTGCTGATGTGTCATGTTGAGTAGGCTTCTAAGATATTCAAAGATTGCTGAAATAAAGTTGCTGGAGTATTTTTGAATAAGTCAAAACGTTTGAAAGCTTCAAAGTAGTTGTTACTAGAAAATAGGAAACTAGAAGATAAGCTCATCTATTCATGGGTTTGTGATGCTATTTCTTTGCAAGTTGTTATGCATTTCTGTTATATTTTTCATGTATATAAAGCACTTTCCAGTCAATAAAATATTAAGGTCATTTTGGCAGCTCATTTTTGTTCTTATATGTTTTTATTTTGTCACTGTTCTTGAAAAATAACAACAGTTACTTCCTCTCCTTCCTCCCTGTCTTTCTGTTCCTTTTTGTTCTGGGCATCATCAAAGGTTTTTTAATCATCCTCAATCTAAGTGTTGGTGGAGGCCTGACATCAAGTGCAGGAAGTGCAACCAGTTAGGCCACATAGAGAAGGTTTGTAGAAGCAAACAACAGCAAGAAGGTGAAGCTAAAATGGTGGATCAGCAGGAGGAGGAGCACCTGTTTGTTGCCTCATGTTATGCAAGCAAAAGCTCTAATGAACACTGGTTAGTTGATAGTGGCTGCACAAACCATATGACCTATGACAAAGAGCTCTTTAAAGAGCTGGATAGAACTAAAATTTCCAAAGTCAAGGTTGGAAATGGTGAGTTCATTGAAGTAAGAGGCAAAGGGACAGTAGCAATTGAAAGTGTTTTAGGTACAAAACTAATCACTGATGTTTTATATGTGCCTAGAATTGATCAAAATTTGCTAAGTGTTGGTCAACTACTGGAAAAAGGCTATAAACTGTTGTTTGAAGATAAAAAGTGTATGATTAGAGATGCAGATGGCCGCGAGGTGTGTACAATCAAAATGAGAGGCAAGTACTTCTCTCTGGATCCAATGACGGAGGAGCAGACAGTATATCAAGTCTCTATGAACACAATAGAAATTTGGCACAAGAGATTAGGCCATTTTCACCATGGAGCACTCATATATATGCAGAAAAATCAGCTGGTACAAGGGTTACCTCCACTAGAAGAGCATCTACTTGGCTGCAAGGCATGTCAATATGGAAAACAAAGTAGATTGCCATTTCCTAAAAAGCCCTGGAAGGCTTCACAGAAGCTGCAACTAATACATACTGATCTTGGAGGGCCTCAGAGAACCCCATCATTAAAGGGAAGTAAATATTATATTGTTTTTATAGATGATTTAACAAGAATGTGTTGGATTTACTTCTTGAGGTTTAAATCTGAGGTTGCAGCTGTGTTCTGGAAATTCACAGCTTGGGTGGAAAACCAGAGTGGCTGCAAGATGCAAGTATTAAGATCGGATAATGGCAAGGAATACACCTCAGAACAATTCGATTTGTTTTGTGAAGAAGCTGGAATCGAGCACCAACTGACAGCTCCATACACTCCACAACAAAATAGAGTAAGTGAGAGGAAGAATAGAACACTCATGGAGATGACTAGATGTCTGCTACATGAAAAAGGGCTGCAAAAAAAATTCTGGGCAAAGGCTGCAAATACTGCTATTTTTCTACTTAACAGACTTCCAACAAGGGCTTTGAAAAGAAAAACACCCTTTGAGGCTTGGTATGGATACAAACCTTCACTACATAACTTCAAAGTATTTGGTTGTCTGTGTTTTTCATATGTGCCTCAGGTGAAGAGAGACAAGCTTGATAAGAAAGCAGAACCCGGAATCTTTATTGGTTATAGCAACATCTCTAAAGCTTACAGAGTTTTCCATCCTCAAACAGGGAAAATTTTGATAAGTAGAGACGTTACTTTCATAGAGAATGAACAATGGAATTGGGATGATGGAGAAAAAGAACAATTTTTAGAAAATTTGCAACCTTCTGAAGACAATGTTGATGACCCACCAGTTAGGGGAGCAAGATTGCTTTATGACATTTATCAAAGATGCAATGTTGCTGTAACGGAGCCTACAGGATTTGAAGAAGCTAAAAATGATCAGAAATGGATGGAAGCTATGAAAGAGGAGATGAGAATGATAGAGAAAAATCACATTTGGGAGCTTATGGAAAAACCTCAAAATAGGAAGATTATAGGAGTTAAATGGGTGTTTAGAACCAAGTTAAATGCAGATGGATCAGTTAACAAGTATAAAGCAAGGCTAGTGGTGAAGGGTTATACTCAAATCTATGGTGTTGATTTCTTCGAGACCTTTGCACCTGTGGCAAGGTTAGATACAATCAGGTTGCTGCTAGCAATTGCAGCACAAAAAGATTGGAAGATCTATCAACTAGATGTTGAATCAGCTTTTTTGAATGGTTTTTTGCAGGAGGAAATATATGTAGAGCAGCCAGAGGGATTTGTTATGTAGGGGCATGAGGATAAAGTGTATTTGCTGAAAAAGGCATTATATGGTCTTAAACAGGCACCAAGGGCCTGGTACATCAGAATAGATAGCCACTTATTAAGCCTAGGCTTTGTAAAAAGTCTAAGTGAATTTACTCTTTACGTGAAGGAGGCTACTGACTTAATTGTTGTGTCTGTTTATGTTGATGACTTGCTTATAACAGGGAGCAATGAGGATCTTATAAAGGAATTTAAAGCAGAGATGCTTAAGGTGTTTGAGATGACAAATTTGGGCTTGATGTCCTATTTTCTGGGAATGGAAGTAAAGCAAAGGCAACATGAAGTCTTTATCTGCCAACAAAAGTATGCAAAGGAGATCCTAAAAAAATTTCACATGGAAGATTGCAAAGCTACATCAACTCCTATGAATCAGAAAGAGAAATTTAGCAAGGATGATGGAGCTGACAAGGTTGATGAAGGTTTGTACAGGAGTTTGATTGGTTGCTTAATGTATCTTACAACAACCCGACCTGACATAATGCATGCTGTGAGTTTGCTTTCGAGGTTTATGCACTGTGCAAGTGAGGTGCATTTTCAAGCTGCAAAGAGGATATTGAGGTATATCAAAGGCACTGTCAATTATGGCATAAAGTTCACTCATTGTTCAGATTTTAAGTTCCATGGCTTCTCTGACAGTGATTGGGGAGGTTTTATTGATGATATGAGAAGTACAACTGGTTTTTGCTTTAGTTTTGGATCAGGCATGTTCTCCTGGTGTTCAAGGAAACAAGAGATTATTGCACAAAGTACTGCTGAAGCTGAATATGCGGCTGCTACAGCCGCTATAAACCAAGCTCTGTGGTTTAGGAAATTGTTAATAGATCTGCATATGGAATAGGAGGAGTCCACACAAATTTTTGTTGATAACCAAGCTGCTATATCTATATCTAACAATCCAATTTTTCATGGGAAAACAAAGCATTTTAAGATTAAACTTACTTTCTCAGGGAAGTACAGAAAGAAGGAGAAGTACTGTTGGTCCATTGCAAAACAGAAAATCAGGTTGCTGATATTCTAACAAAAGCACTTTCTAAAGCAAGTTTTGAATTCCTAAGAGAAAAATTGGGAATGAGCAGCAACTAATCCAAGGAGGAGTGTTGAGAAGATGACTCAGCTGTTGATGTGTCATGTTGAGTAGGCTTCTAAGATATTCAAAGATTGCTGAAATAAAGTTGCTGGAGTATTTTTGAATAAGTCAAAACGTTTGAAAGCTTCAAAGTAGTTGTTACTAGAAAATAGGAAACTAGAAGATAAGCTCATCTATTCATGGGCTTGTGATGCTATTTCTTTGCAAGTTGTTATGCATTTCTGTTATATTTTTCATGTATATAAAGCACTTTCCAGTCAATAAAATATTAAGGTCATTTTGGCAGCTCATTTTTGTTCTTATATGTTCTTATTTTGTCACTGTTCTTGAAAAATAACAACAGTTACTTCCTCTCCTTCCTCTCTGTCTTTCTGTTCCTTTTTGTTCTGGGCATCATCAAAGGTTTTTTCTTTTTTCTTTTTTTACTTTCATTTTCTCTCTCTTGTTTATGTTTTTCTCTCACACCTTACATGATTGAATCCATGAATGGATTTGAATGCAGAAGCTATATTCAGCCCCTTTGTGTTCTTAGTAATTGCTTTTGGAGATGCTGCTGTGGTGTTTGGTTTATGGCCTTGCCATCTTGTGTGGAGTATATACTGCATAGCAAGGTTTTGACTTGTTTATTTCTTTATTGCCTTCCATTGAATCTGTTTGGTTGCTGAGAAGATGTATTCAAATTTCAACTACTTGTTTCACTTCCTTCTCATCTTCTTAATTTTCTCTGCAATCAAATTGAGTGATGAGATATGCAAGCAATTGAGAGGAAACTTTTAACTTTGTTGAAGAACAGAACAAAGAAACTCGGTCCATGGATGAAGTGCTTATTGATTCCAACAGTCCCAATACCAATCGCATTGTGGACAGTTGTCAGAGTAGTAGGAAGCGTGATTATGGGTATTGGGTATGGTTTTGTTTGGCCAGTGTTGGAGACATTTCGCGCTATTAGCAATGAGGGTATTTCAGTTCCAAAGAAATTAGTCAAATGCTTCACGGTATTGTGTATATTACTCTCTTAGTGAGTCATTGCTTGATAGATATAGAGAACATTTGGTGATTGTGCACCGACAACTTTGTGCAGGATGGTACTTGGACCACTGTTTGGGGAGCCTGCACCATCATTTTGCAGACTTTTCGTTTCATTCTTACTTCTCACTCATGGATGGTTTGCTCAAGTCAAAAGGGGAAGATCCCATAGAACTAAAGTGAGTCTATGCTTAGATTTACCAATGTTGTCAAGGTGATAATTGATGATGTCGTATATTGATTTCCATGTAGGATTGCTCAAATACCCGGGTGCATTTTGTGTGCAATTCTAGGAGTTATGGTTGATGTGCCTTTTGTAACTGTAATAGTTCTTTACAAGACTCCAATCATGTTGTTCAAAGGATGGCACCGGCTGGTACAAGATCTTATTGGAAGAGAAGGGCCTTTCTTGGAAACTGTTTGTGTCCCCTTTGCCAGGCTTCTGATTTTGTTGTGGCCAGCTGCTGTTATTTTGTCTACCTTTGCAGGGATTGTCTCGAGCTTCTTCTTTGGATGTTATGCTGCTGTTGTTGCATATCAGGTATTATATGGTTTTTATATTTGAAATTGTACAGTTCTTTTTCACTTCCTAGAGGCTTTTTTATTCACTCTTATCACCCCATTCTAGGCTTTTCGGGTATGAGTCACAAAATTATGAGCTGATCGTGTGATTGGTTCAGAAAATTTTGAACAAGGAAGGATTGCTCTATATAGTTGCTTCTCTATCCTTGTTTGATTAGTACACTAGTCATCAAGAGGCGCTTTATTCACTCTTATCGCCTCATTTTAGGCATTCTGTGCGTAGGGTACAAGTTACAAACTTATGAGCTTATCGTTGTGATTGCTTCAGGAAAGTTCGACCAAGAACGGATTGCTCTATGTAGTTGCTTCTGTATCCTTGTTTGATGAGTACACCAACAACTTCCTTTACCTCCAAGAAGGGTCCTGCTTTCCAAGGTGATAACTTCAATACAGTACAACAAAAAGTCTTTTCCAGTCTTTGCTAACCTCATTTATTAGATATAATGTAACTATATTTTCTTTAATATAATTCATCAAGACCTAACTATCGGGATGAAGCAACTACCTCTTCTTCACTGCTTCCCATAAAGGGATTACATCAGCAACTTGACAGTTTTCGCAACAAGGAACCTTTGTTAAGGATATCCTCTGAGAAGAAAAAGACACTCAGTGCTGTAGTGGTAAGAACAATAAAACTTATTCAAGCTTATTCCATTTATATAAATGAATTCTAGCATTAAAATGTCTCAGATAACTATATATCTAGTATGTTAGCGCTTCTTTTTCTTTTCTTTTCTTTTTTTTTTTCTTTCTGTCTATTTTGTTGCAATTTTTTTTCTCTATGATTTGTCTCTTTCACCAATACTTGCTTTGAAAAGTAGCTAACATTTGGCATATCAATCCATTAATCAGATATGGAATAACTTCATCAAAGCGTGCGAGCATATTGGGAAAGAGCTCCTCAGAGATGAAGTCATTGGGATATCGGATCTGGAGGCATGGCAACATTCAAAAACCAAGATATTCAACATCGGAATTCCTGCTTATGTATTTCTCGAGTGCTTTCTCCGCTCCATCAAGAGTGGTTCCCCTGGATTTGTGATGCGTATGCCTTTGCTTAAATCCGGCATACTATCTATCAATTGTTTTATAATGCCAATTCGAATGTGGAAAGGATGTCTAATGCCATTTGAGCAAAGACTTCAGATCTTCCTAGTACAAAGCCTTTTCCCAAGAAACTTTGGGGGAGACAAAGTCGTGCACTGGCCATGTGGACGTACACGTATGATTCCAATAGTTATTACTAAAACAAAACTTAAATCCAACTCAAAATAAGCAAAATCACCAATTTGAGAGGATTATGAGCTGCTCCAAAAATTATGTTTTTACCCCTAATTTGATCTCTTCTTTGACCGAGTCTTGTTTAAAATGTTGATTCCAATTAGGCTACCAAATTTGAAGGGATTCTGAGTTGCTACGAAAATTAAGTTTCTGCGCTTAGTTTGATCTCCCTTTTCACTTCTGTTGATCCAACTGCTCCATGAACTACTTCTTCTACATCACTGGGCAACACAACTAATGGTTTTTTTTAGACTGACTAATTGATGGAAAACTCTTCTATCGTTGGTGCAGTCTCAACTTCATTAGTAACATATTTTGAATGAAAACAAAATTTCTATTTTGACATGTCCAGTTATGAAGTTCTATCTTAATTACTGTTCTTGGATAATTGTATCAGGTGACAATAGTGAACTAACGAGTTTGAATAGGCCAGAGGGAAGGGTTTTTGATTGGATGTTTGAGCCCATGAGCATCATGAAAGAGCAGCTCAAGAGCCTAAACTTGACAGAGACCGAAGAGTTGTATCTCTACAAATTTTGTCTATACAGTGGCGACATGGTGAGAATTCAAGCTTGGCAAAATGGTGGCTTCCCCCCACAAGATGACATTAGAAGAGCTCAATTGGAGGGATTAAGTCGAAGGTACAATAACCTATAATACCTGTTTTTTCAAAAATTATGATCCATTTGTTTCGGCGATGATTATTTTCCTAAAAAAACATCTGTTTTTTTGTATCTGGTCGTGACTTTGAAACTACTGTGCTAGTGAAAGTACTGAGGGTCGGCACTAGGCTGGTCCCGCAAAAATGGTGTCCAAGCTTGCCTGCAAACTTTTATCTAATGGACTTGGCTGGTCTTGTTCGCATGCCAAAACTTTAGGCCCAAGCTTGGCCTAGACAGACTCATGGGTTGGGTCAATATGGTCGCCTCTCACGAGCCAATGAAGAACTGAGATTCAAGCTTATATTTTTTGGATTTTTTTTTCATATTTCCCGCCCAACTTGTCAGCCTGGACAACGGGCTGCCTCTGATGGGCCAATGGGCCTGTTGGGCTTTAAACTCAAGGCTCAAGCTTAGATCAAGCCTCGTTCGAGTCAGGCTAGCTCACTCAGGATATGGACTTATGCCAAATAAAAGCCCGTGGGCCACATGATGACCCTTAGTGGTGGCACCATGATATTGATAGTGTGATGGCATTGGTAAGAATTAAGTCAAAAAAAAAAATTTCATCTTTCAAAATTGATAAAACACTTTTCTTGTTCAAATAAGTTGTTTTCCATTGACCATAAAAAAATATTTTCTATTTGACTTTTGTTTTGAATTCTGCAACCCACCATCAATGGATATATTGTTTTCCCCCTTTTGATTTGTGACATGGTTTAGCTAGTAATGATCTTTAAATTTTCATAAGGTTGCAAGGTTTTTGTTTGACAGTCTCAAGACTGCCAACATGCCGACGACGATTCAGCGAAGTTGTGAAAGAGTTAGAACATGAATCAAAACGACGACGATCAGACAAGTTTGATGTTGGTGCTGATTCAGAAGCAACAGCTGCATAGGAAATTTTATTAATTTGACGATGACACAGTTGCTTTTGATTGTTATGAATTTCTTTCATTGTCAATCCCAACATTTTTTTTGATGAAATCATGGTTACTAGTGAAATCTGTCATTATTATTTTATTTTATTTTATTCTATTTTTTTTACTCTTTCATCCTTTGCTTTTGGGTGTATGCTTTAGGTTTTCCCATTGATAATGATGGTTAGATGTTCCTCTTTCTGGCATATGCTTTGGCTTTTCTATTGATACCTATCTAAATTTTCTACTTTCAATAGTTACTGATATATACTGATGCACATTAGTCTATTGACTCAAACTCTTTATACTTATACTGATATTGGACAGGTAATGGTCTAATAAAACAAAATAATTATTCCACGAGAGATGCTTTTCATTATTATAGTGGAGACACGTGTCCTCATGGCAGCCACAAATTTCATGGTTTTCAAAAGAGTCAAAAACCACCAAGAGGAATAGTCTCTTTCTCTTCCATGCTCTACAATTGTTAAGAAGCAAACGAACAAGCCCAGGTTGGGTTGGTCACACCAGCTCACAAGTACTTGTTCTAAGAAGCTGAAAAATAACAGCATATCCAGCAATCTAATCCTACTACCAAGACTCACACAAGTTCAGATACAATTTAGTCCATTTAGATATAAGATAGAAACATTATATACATATACTGCAATATTTCATGGATTAGCTTGCTTGAAGCCAGTAATGGCAACAGAGACACTTCCACCTTTGCTATGAAGTTGCTCATATTCACTTGACTGGCCTCTTGGCTTAGAGTTCCTACCAAATTTTAAGCAAACACATGATGTGAAAATCATAATCCCAGCAAGTATCCAACTGAATTGCATGTTGGCCAGTGCCATCGCCCTCACACTGGCCTCTTGCGTCTGACACATGACTGCCCCCTGCATATTGTCAGTGCCAGCATCACCCAACCGCGCAACAACGCATCCCCGTGGAATAAACTCTGGAACCCATAAAATAAATCCCATGTTAATGAACCAGAAACCTTGGAAAACAACTGAAATCGTGAGAACAAGTGCTGCAGGGAAACTGGTAGGGAAACTAGTTGAAGACACAGAGGCCACGAGGGAGACAAACACTATGAGCTGCAAAAGCCAATGGTAATGGCCTTCGAGGCCAACATGATCGGCCGAGTGATAGTGAAGTAGGAAAAGCTCTTGACCAAAAACAGAGGCAGCCAGGACTCCAGAGACCCCGGAGAGGATATCAGATGAATGAGTTAACTCGGCACAGAGGGTAAATCCTGCAAATATGGCTAGGTGGAGGAACATTGTTGCGTGCTCAAAATTGTCGAGCTTGAAGGAGAAACAGAAGAAAGGGTAGTCTAAGACTTCCATGCAAATGGCAAAGATGGAGAAAGATAGGATGAGCAGGAGTTCCAAGTGTTTGAGTTTGGAAAGAGGGCACTTGAATGGGTACCAGAAAGTTGAAACAAAGTTTGGAGAGCCTTTGAGATAGTAGTCATTGATTGTGTTGATGGTGTGCCATAAGCCAAGAAGAACCATGGCCAAACCAGGTAGTATATGCCCCACAAATGTGCCCATTGAAGAAGCTTTAGTTTCAGTGACCAAGGGGGTGTTTTGGTTGCGATGCTCATGCAAAGTTTAAATAACATGGAAGTACTGTATTTGCAGAGGCTAATGCCCAAAAAAGTTAAATGGCATCAAATCAAATGGGTAGTAGTGCATGGTGCATATGTTTCCACAAACAAAATCGCAAAAGACAAGCATCTTGCGACCTTTGAGTATTATTTGAAGAATTTGGACCACAACATAACCAACTGGGACTAGTTTAGCTGGCCAAAATCCTTGCATCACACTGGAGGTAGGGTTGCAAACGAGTCGTATAATAGGTTGTTTAACCTTGATTTAAAAACTTAACGAATTTCAAAACATATTCAAGCTCGACTTATTTACGTAACGTGCAAATCTTGAGTGAGTTTTTAATGAGTCGAGTTTGAGCAACTTGAATTTTTAATTTTTATAATTTTTATTGTATATATACTTATAGAGTCGAGTAGTACGTTATTCAAACTTAACTAGAAACTTAACGAGCTTTCAACGAGCCGAACACAGTCGAACTTCGAGTAGCTTGGTTCGTCTTATAGCACCATTAGGAGGTCATGAGCTCGAATCTTTTCACACACAAGGCTTCCCCGTCCCCTATGCTACGGCCTCTGATGTACCAAAAAGAAAAAGACTACGGACCACTAGAAAAGATTATCCCTAGGTGAAATGAAAAGGATACTGATACATATCAAATTACATTGAGAATTTGATAACCTATGGTACTAATTTGAGGTCCATGATTTAGTTCAGCTTCCAAAGATGTCGATGCTGTTGAATTCACCCCATGTGAAGGAGGTGATGCTCTTCCATGGGAACACACCTTGGTCAACAATGGAAGGCCACCAACCATCTTGAAGAGTCAAGGATGGAGGCTGCCCAAAGGCTCTCCCACCTACTCCCTCACCTATAAATGGAGGTTGAGAGGAGAGAGCAAAATGTGAGCAAACCGTGAGACAACAAAGAGTGCGAGAGATGTGAGGCGGAGAGACCGTCTCCCTCGGTGTGAGCGAGGGAGACGGGTGAGTGGCTGAGTGAGGAGAGTGTGAGCTCCTCCTCTATTGTAATCTTTCTGTAATCTCCTCATTGGTATAGTGATAACCGGTTACTCTCCCGTGGACGTAGGCATTGGGCCGAACCACATAAAATATTGTGTCTCCTTATGTGTGGGTGTGTTTTTCTGCTTGCAATGATTTCTATAAGGTCTTGGGCGGGATCCCAGATCCCAACAGATGCCACTGAAGATCAATGGCCAAAAATCTATGATATTATTAGGAGATTACCATGGTTGATTATTTATTTTAGTACACCAAAAGAGACAACCATGCTGGTGCTTGAAGAAAAAAAGCCTTGCCTCTTCAAGATTAAATTAATGGCAGGTGAATACCCCCATTAACAAGTAGTGGAACATTGACATGTCTCCAATATATTAACCATACCAAATAAAATGAACCCACTCATTCAAGAAAACTCAAATCACCTCTTGGCTTTAATCATCTACCAAAAAGTATATAATCCAGTAAAGTAGATTGCAGGAACCACTACAAAAAAATTAAGGTTTTAGAAATCAAAATTTAGGGATAAATTTTTTTTTAGGGACCAAATAATTTTATTGCGAAAAGTGGTGTTATTATATTTTTAGAACAAAAATTGGACATTAGTAATGAATTATTATTTTTTTGGGACCAAATTTTTTATTTCAAAAAATAAACTATTTTGAAACTAAATTATTTTATTCCTAAAAATTTATTTATTAGTGACATTTCAAAATTTCATCACTAAAAGCCTTATTTTTTACTTTTCGGGATAATCTTTTATCGACTATCATCATAATGATAGAAATTGGTCCCTAATTGTTTTTTGCAACAAAATTTTCATTTTTAGAGACTAAAACATTTGATTTCTAAAACTCTTATATATTGTAGTGAATATTACTGAATATAGGATAGTGGTGTACAAAAAAAATTGTTATTGAAACCAGTTTCGAAATACATGTGTTGAGAAGTATCGAACAAGTGTTAGTATCCAACACGGAAACAACACTCTATCGGTGATTCATGTAGTATAGTCACCTGATTGGTTTTAATATTCTAGCAAATTCAGAACAAGGAAGCAACTTTCAATAAGAGAAGCAACCAAAAAATATATATATATATATATCAAATCCACGAAGTACTAGCCAAGCACTGAATACTAATCTTTCAAAAAACTTTAATTTTTAAGCACCATCTATCAACATATATTGCATCTCCTCGCAGCAACTGTTTCATCAACAAACAAGAATTAAAATGGTAAAAATTTGCAAAAACCTTTAAGCAATTCTGTTTCTCCAAGTATTCACTCTTTCGTGCGAGTATGTGCTGCTTCATACAATGTTTTATAATTTGAACATATTTGAAGTGGATTGTATTGTAGATACAAAGAACAGACTCACTAATAATTTACTCAACTGAAAATTTCTTACCATGTTCAGAAAGGTTTGACTTAGCACAACACTTTGCTTTTGTCCGGGCTTGTGGCTTGCCCTGTAAAAAATAAAACCCTAACGCTGTATTTGATTGGAGGATTTGAGGAGAGATTTAGAAAAAAAAATAAAAAAGTTAGGTGAAATGTGAATAAAATATACCTACATTTCACCTAGTTTCACACATCTTTTCCCTTTCCCTTTCTCTTTTCAAATCCCTCCCTAAATCTCCCAACCAAACACAACATAAAGCAGACAGGGTTAAGTCTTGACCGATAAATAATGAATAAAAAAGTAAAGTAGGTTGTAAGGTAGTATAACAAGGCATGTCTAAATCCCACCATATAGGCTTTATAAAATCCCTTTTAATTTTCAATATCTACTTTAACTAATTTAACAATGGCATGATAGATCAGCCTGTAGATTTCCTTTGGCTGATTTTCAAAACTATTCTACAAGTTATCTTTCTACTAAAGGTAAAATAATTGGCAAACAAACTTAATCATGGAACCATTATTAACCATAAAATTATCAACTTTCCTTATCCCTTCAATTAAAGAAATCGAAGTTATGTTATCCGGGCCTTTGCTGACTATGGCCTTGTTTGGGAAGTTGGCTATTTAACTTTTTGACTATTTTAGTCTGACTAAAAAAATTGTGTTCGGGAGTTGATTGGGCTTTTTTGTAGTTGATTTGATAATTGTGAGAAAAAAAGTGAAATAATTATGAGTTGAATGTGATATTTTATCTAATTAATTATTTTAACCCATTTTATCTTTTAGTGAGCTATTTTAGCCCAACCCTCTACCCAAACACCTCTTATTTCTTTAGGAGCTCTTCTGCATGATCTCCCTCCTGGTTTTTGCAATGGGGCTTTTGGCCAAAATTTCCTCAAATGAGTTGCATCTTGTGAGAAGCCCAGAACAAATTTTAGCTCATAAGGTCCCTCACTTTATAATTTTTATTGTGAAAATGACAGGTTCAACATTTTTACCCGTAAACACTCTCATCTCTCTCGGTAATGTTCTTATTTCAATGTTAGCTTAAAAACAGTCGATTTCTTTGTGGTTTAATACATGGATTTTAGTTTGTTCCCTACTACAAATAAAAAGTGAAATTTCAAAAATGATGAGAAAACGCAAAATTGAGGAACAATAATTTTAATTTTGAGGGTTAAAAATTCTAAATTAAGGGAACATGACAAAATTATTTGAATGTGATGATACAGTTACGATACAACAGGTCCCATGTGGAATAGGTCAGACTAATCCACGTTTCTTCAACCGGTAACTGAGTGTTCAAGCCCACCAGAGAACCTGCACACAAGTTCAACAGGAGAACGGGGAGTCCCCCAGCGAACCCTCCGACGAGCAAGTTAGCGAAAGAGAGAAGTGAAATGTAGAGATATGAAATGGAGATAAAAAGCTTAACTTTCTTCTTGTCTTCAACGTCTGCTTATATCCTTTGGTAATCATTTCGCCGTCCCTTCCGACCTGCCACCTTGGCCGAAAGTCTATGCTGTAACTTACCTTGTTCAGGGTGAGGGGGTGCTGTTCCGACGAAGAGGTATTGTCGTAATAAATGCTGTGATGGACTGCATTAATGGCGATGTGCAGTGGCAATAACTTTGCAGATCTTTGTCTGCTGATGTGGCTTGTCCTTTACCTGCCACATGTCTGAATATCATTGGTTCTTCGTGCCATGTTAGCTTCCAACTGTTCAGGATCTCATCAGTTGGGTTCTGTGTTGGGCTCTAAGTGATGGGCTTGGGTTGTTCATAGTGGGCTATGACCCTTGTGGGCCTAACCACGTCAGTAGTCCCCCATTCCTAAGTGCAGCTTTAGCCTAACGAAGGGAATACTAATGGAGAAGATGAGGAGGACCGACCGCGAAGGGTGGCCGAGTGGAAGGACCGACCATGAGGAGGACCGACCGCGAAGGGTAGCAGAGTGGGAGGGCCGACCATGAGGAGGACCGACCGCGAAGGGTGGCCGAGTGGATGGACCGACCATGAGGAGGACCGACCACGAAGGGTGGCCGAGTGGATGGGCCGACCATGAGGAGGACCGACCGTGAAGGGTGGCCGAGTGGGAGGGCCGACCATGAGGAGGACCGACAGTGAAGGTTGAGGTGGGGGGGCGCAGGGCTCAAGAGGCGGCATGTCACGTGATGACTTGAAGTGGAAAAGACAAGGTAAGAGGAGGTGGCAGTGAATCGTGATCGTACGCGCGGCAGCATTTCGTGGGGATGGAGATTAGGCGTTGGGCCAGAAACGAAACGATAGGTCATGATGGGTGTTGAAAAGACAGTTTTGGCGGATGTTTTGAAAAGTTTTCAAACTGGCGAAATTTAATTGTGACCCTTGGAATACGGGCAAGCCTTGGGCTTTTGGTATTATTCGATTTACCTACTTCTTTGCAAAAAATCAAAACATTCCAAGTGTTAACTCCTTTGTTGCTGACGATACACCTCTGCAACATTTCTTGAATTTTCTCACACCCGCTTCCGAAGGTATTCGTAGGCACACCACAGAGATGGCTCAAGAAGAAGCTAGAACCACCAGGGTTGATCCGTTTAGGGATGACGACGCAGTGGGGCTGGCGGAGCAGTACCAGACGGAGAGACAAGTGGAGAGGGTAGAGGAGCCGGTGGTACAATCCCATTCTTCTACCATGATAGTGGCTCCGAAGCCAATCAGCCAGGCGGAACCAGATCACTGGCATACGAAGGCTGACAAATCAACGGTTACTGCGGCGGACTTGGAGATTATGCGCGAAAAATACTAGGTTCCCGCTGAAATAGAGTTATTGTTGCCGTCGTCAATGGAGAGGCCAACCAACGCCCGGCCGGGGGAATTTGCCCTGTACAAGGAAACATTGAAAGGAGGACTGAGGCTGCCGCTTCCGCAAGTGGTGGTTGATGTCCTAAATCAGTTGGAGGTAGTGCCGGGGCAACTAATGCCCAACGCGTGGAAGATTGTGTTAGCCTGCGCAAGCGCGTGGCCGAAGGCGACTGAAGGGGCGGCTATGACGGTGGACGAATTTTTCGCATGTTATAAGACCTTAAGACAGCAAGAGACTTAGGTGACGTTGCAGGCGGCGGCAGAGAGGGGTCTGGTGACGGGGCTTCCGTCATCTATTAAGGGTTGGAGGCCGCGGTGGTTTTACGTCTCCGCGAATGGAGGGGTTGGGGTGCGTACGGTGTGGAGAGTGCCCACCAAATCTGTGGAGCCAAAACTGGGGACGGCAGCAGAGGAGAGGATAAAAAAGGTGAAGGCATGGAGGGAGAAGAAGGGAATCAGGTGGGACGAACTCGTTCAACCTTCAGCCTTGTTTGCAGCGGGATTGGGTCCTCAGCCGAGCGTTGGAGATCTAGGAAGGGCTGAACTAGAGGCGAGGAGGAAAGCGCAAGAGACTGAGGATATGGCCATTCTCGCCAAAGCCAGTAAGTTTAAAGAGTCCCAGGCAGACCGATCGCCAAAACCGATCGCGAGGGAGAGGATCCGACCTCGCCCCAAACCCCTGGGGAAAAAAGACTTAGGTGGATTTGAGCCACGACCGCCCTCAGTTGATCCTTTGAAAGAGAGGGCCTACAAGGAGATGGAGGTGGAGGGTGTGGTAAAGAAGAAGAGGAGAGTGAGGAGGAGTGAAGAAGAGCCTACCTTGAAGAGGAAGAAAGAGATGACGGCAGAGGAGACCCCCATGGCCAAGGAGGCAGGGGTGGGGGAGATCCTAGGAAGGGTGGTTGCCCCAGAAGTGGTGGAGGTCGCCTCAGAGGTCATGAAAGTCGTCCCAATAGTGGCGGAGATCGCCCAAGAAATTCAAGTAGAAGGTGGGCAATTGGCCCTGAGCCAAGGGGAGAGGAACAGCCCCAGGGGGGTCCGCGCCCAAGGAAGAGGGGATGTCAGGCTAACGACTGCGAGAGGATCCGACCTCGCCCCAAACCCCTGGGGAAAAAAGACTTAGGTGGATTTGAGCCACGACCGCCCTCAGTTGATCCTTTGAAAGAGAGGGCCTACAAGGAGATGGAGGTGGAGGGTGTGGTAAAGAAGAAGAGGAGAGTGAGGAGGAGTGAAGAAGAGCCTACCTTGAAGAGGAAGAAAGAGATGACGGCAGAGGAGACCCCCATGGCCAAGGAGGCAGGGGTGGGGGAGATCCTAGGAAGGGTGGTTGCCCCAGAAGTGGTGGAGGTCGCCTCAAAGGTCATGGAAGTCGTCCCAATAGTGGCGGAGATCGCCCAAGAAATTCAAGTAGAAAGTGGGGCAATTGGCCCTGAGCCAAGGGGAGAGGAACAGCCCCAGGGGGGTCCGCGCCCAAGGAAGAGGGGATGTCAGGCTAACGACTGCGATCTACCACGCCCGCGCGATGTCTGGGCGACTGGAGGGAGAAGAAGGCCTAACTAGGGCAGCTGCAGATCGCCTTGTTGGGATCGTGGACGAGGCATCTGTGCGCTCGGTAGCCAGGTTCAATAAGGCTGAGCTGCTACGGGGGTTGTGCTCTGCCCAAATTGAGGTAACCACCTTTGCTGGGGCTCTGCTGAGAAAGGTGGCGACTGCAAAGGTCAAGTCGGATGAGGCCAAGGCTCAACTTAAAAACTTAAAAAGGGAGAGTGCAGGGTGGAAGAAAGCTACGCGAAGCGCGTGCTCCAGGGGTTGGCAGGAAGCTGAAAAAGCTAAAAAGATGCAAGTGTTAGCCATTGTTCACCGCAATGTTGCCGACCGAGCCCAAGCTGAGCTGATCGCGGTTAAGTTGGAGCTAGAAGATGAACGCCGCCAGGTTGTGTCGCTCGAGTTCCAACTGACTGGCGAGTAGAAGAAGTTGGGGGATACTCAAAGGGCCTGCGTGGTCGCCATTGAGCGGCATGAAGAGGCTATGACCAGCAATGAAGAACTGTGCACCCAGCAAATCAAAGAAAAGGATGAAGCAGACGTGAAGATTGTTGGGCTACAGAAGGAGCTGGAAGACAAGCGTGCTAAGGCAATGGAGAAGAGGGCGAGCCTACAGAAGGAGTTGGAGGAAGAGAGGGCCAAGATGGCCTCTGAAAATGCGAGCCTGCAGAAGGAGTTGGAGGAAGAGAGGACCAAGGCAACCTCTGAAAGGGCAGCATACCCCGATCTGTATGTCGCAGCAATAGAACAATTCAAGGGGTCTGCTGAATTTCAGATGGCGATCGATGCCGCGGTCACCAGCAGCGTAGCGAGGGAGGTGTCTGGAGGGGCAGGCCCGTCTGGAACGACCATTGGGGGCAGGACCGAGGCAGAAGTGATTGAGAGCTTCCAGCGGTCAAACTTCTATAAACACGAAATGGCTGAGTTCCGGGACAGTGGCTGGAAGATGTTCAAGCGTAAAGCTGAAGAACTGTTCCCAGGCTTAGACCTCAGTAATGTAAAAATTGATGAAGACGATGTGGCCCAGACCCCCCTGGATGAGGGGATTGAAGAAGAAGACCTCGTTTCCAGTGAGGAGGAATAATTTTTTTTATTTATTTTTTTTTTGAAATGCTGTAGTGAACTTATGTACAAGTTTGTGAATAAATAAAATTTTAATTGTGTTTTTATTCGATTGTTGTTGCTTGCGCATTTGAAATGAATGAGAATGGTGGTTTGTGTGTAAAGCTTGTGTATAAATCGTTGTGAGAATCTCAATGTAAATTGAAGTTGAACTTGTATTAAAAACTCAGTGTAGAGTGAAGTTTAAAATGGAATAAAATTCCAGGTGTGTGTTTGCCACACTGCTGAAGTGAATGAGAGTGGTTTATTAAAGTTAGGCTTGACTTGTAAAGAAAGAGGCTGACTTGCAAATGTTGATAAATAAGAAAATAAAAGAGTGTTGGTAAGCATGTCAAAGATGTGAAGTTTCAAATTATGCCCAAAAATGGAGTTGTAGATCAAGTTACAAGAGTGCTGGTAAATAAAAGATTAGTTTGGAATTTGACCAAGTAAGGTGTAAAAACATGGACTTGGAATTTTGGCCAAGTGAGTCTACTAATGCCACAAGCATGAAGTTTGCTTGAATGGCTTTAACTGAGCTCTGCATGTGTGCTCAGTTGGGGTTAAGCTATGATTCACTGACTTTGCAAATAATTCAGTAGCTTGAAGTAAGTCTTGCTTTGACCGAGGCGTTTCATGCTCAGTCTGGACGAGCTTTTCCTGGTTGGTCAAGCTAAGGCTGTAAGCTTTTTGTCGCTCGGTCTGGACGAGGCTTTTGGTACTCAGTCTGGTTGAGACTTTTGGTGCTTCGTCTGGCTGAGGCTTTTAGTGCTCAGTTCTGGCTGAGGCTTTTGGTTCTCAGTCTGACTGAGACTTTTGGTGCTTTGTCTGGCTGAGGCTTTTGGTGCTCGGTCTGGCCGAGGCTTTTTATGGGTGCTGCAATCAAAATGTTATGGAGACACCATATAAATAACTGATATATAAAATTGTTGTCATGGAGAGTGTAGCCCAGTTGATCAAAGATTTACATGATGTGAGGGGAGAACAAGGATGTTCAAGTGTGTAATTGCCGAAAAGAAAATACAATAACTAAGCAATACAAAAGTAGGAATTTATTGAAAGTAACACTTCAAGTGTTCGGCGTTCTACGGGTGGGGGAGATCTCGACCCTCCATGTCCTGAAGTCGGTAAGTGCCTGGTCGTGGTCGGGCTTTCACAACGTAAGGTCCCTCCCACTTGGCTGCCAGTTTGCCCTCAGTCAGATTTTTTGTGGCAAGGGTTACTTCGCGCAAGACAAGGTCCCCCACAGCGAACTCCCTTGATCGGACTTTGCAGTTGTAGTGTGTTCTCATTTTTTGTTGGTATGAGGCCAGTCTAACAGTAGTGGTTTCTCTGAGCTCTTCGATTAGGTCGAGGTCTGCCCGACGGAGTTCTTCGGTTAGTTCTGGATTCGGATGTAAAACCTTAGGGGTGGGCAGACCGACTTCCACTGGGATGACTGCCTCAGCGCCGTATGTTAAGCGAAAGGGGGTCTCCCCAATGGGAGTCCGAGCGGTAGTACGGTAAGTCCAGAGTACATTTGGCAATTCCTCCGCCCAAAGTCCCTTAGCAACTTCCAGCTTGGTCTTGATGATCTTCAGAAGGGAACGGTTAGTAACCTCGACTTGGCCATTGGCTTAGGGATGACCTGGGGAGGAGAAACATGGTTGAATTTGGAGGTCTGCACAGAACTTCCTGTACTTGGCGTTGTCGAATTGTTTGTCGTTGTCGGAGACGATGGCTTGAGGGATGCCAAACATGCATACGATCGATTGCCAGATGAATTTGGTTGTGTTCCGCTTGGTAATGGTGGCAAGGGGTTCTGCCTCTACCCATTTGGTGAAGTAATCAATGGCGACAATTGCGAACTTGGTCTGGCCTCGGCCGGTGGGCAGTGGACCAACTAAGTCGATCCCCCATTTGGCGAACGGATAGGGACTGCAAAGTGTGATCAACTCCGTAGGAGGAGCATGGGGGATGTTGGCAAAATGCTGACACTTATCACATTTGAGCATGAAGTCAGACGCATCCTGATTGAGAGTAGGCCAGAAATATCCAGTGCGAAGTATTTTGTGGGCTAGGGATCTGTCGCCCGAATGATTACCACAAATACCCTCGTGGATTTCCGGCATCACATAGGTTGCTTGAGCTGGATTGAGGCATCGCAGATACGGGCGCGAAAAACCACGTTTGTACAAGACGCCACTAACGAGGATGTAATTGGACGACCGGGCCCTGACTTTGGTGGCCTGCTGTTGGTCATCTGGAAGGTCTCCTGTTGTCAAAAATAGGAAGATGTCGGACACCCAAGGGATGGGTTCATTTTGGAGGAACTGCACTTCTTGCTGGTCGGGGGAGATGGCAGGGTGGACTAAGTATTCAAGGCAGACACCATGGCTGAGGTCGGATTGGTCTGCAGAAGCTAGCTGAGCCATCTCATCTGCCGTAGAGTTTTCTGCCCGAGGGATATGCTTGATATGGAAGGTATTGAAGAGGCGAACAAGGGGGAGTTTAATATCCCTGTAAGCCCGCATTGTATCATCCTTGGTATTGAATTCTCTCGTAATTTGTCCGACAATGAGCTGGGAGTCGCTGAACACTCGGATGTGGCTGACACCGATGTCCCGGGCTAAGCGAAGACCTACTATCAATGCCTCATATTCGACCTCATTGTTACTGGCCTCGAACAAGAAACGGAGAGCATATTTGAAATAACCACCCTCGGGGGCGGTGAGGATGAGACCAGCCCCACTGCCTTCTCTGCGGGATGATCCGTCGACATTGAGGGTCCAAGAGTGGGGGTCCTCTGGCTCGGCGAGGGTGGATGGGCTGTGGTTGGGGTAGGGTTAGTGAATTCCAAGATAAAATCGGCAACAGCTTGCCCCTTAATTGCTGTTGAGGCCAGTAGGAGATGTCAAACTGGCTGAGTTCTACTGACCACTACATGAGTCTGCCGGAAAGTTTTGGTTGCTACATGACCTTCTTCAAAGGTTGGTTGGTGAGGACCACTATGGAATGGGCTTGGAAGTAAGGACGGAGTCGTTTGGAGGCAGTGACCAGGGCCAAGGACAGTTTTTCTAACAGTGGGTAATTCTGCTCCGCTCCCCTGAGAGCCCGACTGATGTAGTAGACCGGCCGCTGGACAGAGCCATTTTCCCTGATAAGAGTTGCACTGACTGCAGTGCTTGAAACGGCTAAGTAGAGGAAGAAAGGTTCGCCCGTGATTGCCTGAGAAATAAGGGGGGGTTGGCCATACACTGCTTCAACTGTTGAAAGGCCTCTTCGGATTCGGTCGTCCATTCAAAAGTTTGTCAAAGCACTTTGAAGAAGGAAAGGCACTTATCCGTTGCGCGGGAAATGAAGCGGTTGAGGGTGGCTACTCGGCCAGTGAGTCTCTGAACCTCCTTAATCGTTCTGGGTGATTGCATTTCAATCAAGGCCTTGATCTTTTCAGGGTTAGCTTCAATGCCGCCCTGACTGACCGTGAAACCGAAAAACTTCCCAGATCCTACGCCGAAGGTGCACTTCTCCGGGTTGAGCTTCATTTGGTACTTATGTAGGGTGGCAAAGGTCTCTCGTAGGTCGGTCAGATAGTCAGCAGAGAGTTTGCTCTTGACGAGCATGTCGTCGACATATACTTCCATATTTCGACCTATCTGATGATGGAAAATAGCATTGACCAACCGTTGGTAGGTAGCCCCAGTATTTTTCAATCCAAATGGCATCACACGGTAGTGGTAGGTACCTCGGTCGGTAATGAAGGAGGTGTGTTCTCGATTAGACGGGTGCATCAGAATTTGGTTGTACCCAGAGAAAGCATTCATGAAGCTGAGCATTTGATGACCGGCCGTGGCGTTAACCAGCAGGTCTATGCGAGGAAGAGGATAGCTATCTTTGGAGCAGGCTCGGTTGAGGTCAGAGTAGTCGACACAGAGTCGCCATTTGCCATTGTTCTTGCGGACTAGGACCACGTTTGATAACCATCTAGGGTAATCCACGTTTTTAATGAATTGGGCCTCAAGGAGCTTATCAACCTCTGCAGCAATAAAAGTATTGCGCTCCGGATGAAAGATGCGCTGCTTCTGGCGGTAAGGTCGGAAATAGGGTTCAATGCTGAGGCGATGGGTTATGAAGGAGAGGTCAATACCCGGCATGTCTGAATGGGTCCAGGCAAATACATCATTATGCTCGATCAGGAGTGCAGTAAGGTCGGCCTTGGCTTGGGATGATAGTTGGCTGCCAATTTTGGCAGTTTTGGCTGGATTGGTGGTGTCGATGGGAACCTCAACGAGCTCCTCCACAGGTTCTCCTCTGATCAGCTCGTCCTCATCTCGGACGTCAAGTCCTTCAATGATCATAGCCTCCTTCAGCTTGACTTCCTTGAGTGAGGCGACATAACACTCCCTGGCCACGGTCTGCTCTCCCCTTACAGTCCCGACGCCCAGGTCGGTGGGGAACTTTATGGCGAGGTGGTAGGTTGATGTGATAGCTTGGAAAGCATTGAGGGCAGTGCGACCAAGGATGATGTTGTAGGCAGAGGGACAGTCGACAACAAGGAAGGTGAACAATTTTGTGGTCTGTCGTGGGTACTCGCCGATGGTGATGGGGAGATCGATAGAGCCGATAGAGGTCACCCAGTCGCCAGTGAAACTGACCAAAGGGGTTTGGAGGGGAGACAGACTTTCCTCCCCAATCTTGAGCTGGCGGAAGCAGTTGAGGAATATGATGTCTGAGGAACTGCCGTTGTCGATGAGAACTCGTCTGACCTTGTAGTTGGAGAGGAGGGCAGAAATGACGAGAGGGTCATCATGTGGGTAACGGATGCCTATACAGTCGGCGTCCGTGAAGGTGATAGGCTCAGTCCACTGTTTGAGCTGTTTAGAGGGTCGGTCCACCGTTGCCACTGCTTTGTCTAAGCCCTGCCTTATCTTTCTAAGTTCTGCCCTCTGAGCCGAGCGGGATGGCCCCCCACAAGCAAGGCCACCTGAAATAACTCAAATTTCTCCAACTAGTGGAGGGGGATTACCTGGCGGCCGAGGCTGTTGCGGAGGGTGATCATGGCCCTAGTTAGGTTGGGCCGGCCGCCGGGGTGGGGTGCACCGGCGATTGTTTCTGAGGGGCTCGATTCTTTGCCTCTGCTGAGGATGGGTGTCCGTGAACCGGCTAAGACGTCCCTAACGTATTAGGGTCTCAATCTGATCTTTGAGGTTAACGCATTCATCGGTATTATGGCCATGGTCCTGGTGAAAACGACAATATTTGGACTAGTCCTTCCGATTGGAAGGGGTTCGTGAAGGTAAGGGCCATTTGAGGGGGTAGTCCCGTTGAATCTGATTGAGGACTTGTTCCATGGGGGAATTAAGGGGTGTGTATTGCTCGAACCGACCGAGAGTCGGGCTGGTGCCGACCGGTCAGCTCGGGGGGGTCGGTCGGTATAGTGGAGTGTTTGGCTATTATACTGGTTGTTTCTAGGTTCTAAGTCTTTTTGCTTTTCTCTAGGGGTCGGGTTTTTGGTTGTTGGATCTTGCCAAGCGGCTAGGGAATCTTCAATGTTCATGTATTTTTGGGCTTTGGAGAGTAGGGCTACCATGGAAGTCGGGGGGTTTTTGGAGAGGGAGAAGAGGAAGTCGGACGATCGCAGACCGGCCATGAAAGCCGTAAGGATGACCTTATCATCGTTTTCCGCCACCTGCAAGGCTTCGGTGTTAAAGCAGGTAACGAAACTACGCAGGGACTCCCCCTCGGTCTGGCGGATGTTGAGGAGTTGGGTTGCCGGACGGTGTTGGCGCTGGGCTCCAATGAAATGACTGAGGAAGGATTCACTGAGATGCTGGAAAGTGGAGAAGGAGTCTGCTGGTAACTGGCTAAACCACAGCCGAGCTGACCTTCAGTGTCACAGGGAAAGCTCGACACATGATCTCGTCAGAGAATGAATGGAGGATCATGAGGGTTCTGTAGGTCTCCAGATGGTCGACTGGGTCCGTCGTGCCGTCAAAAAAGTCGATGGTAGGCATTTTGAACTTGGAGGGTAGAGGTTTGTCCCTGATGGAGGCAACAAATGGTGAGTTTACTGTGGTAGAGGGTTTATGCTGGATGTTCTACATGACCCCTTGGAGTTGGAGCTTTATGGCTCGGAGTTCTGCATCCCAGAGAGGGATGTTATCACTACCGGAAGGGAACGAGGGTTGGACGCTACTGGCTTCCCCCTCAGGGGTTGGTGCCAAGACCGATGGATGCGGGGGTCGGGGTGGGGGATTTATATTAGGAAGAGGAGGTTGCAAGCCTTCCAAGTTGGGTGGATAGGGCTGCGGGATAGTATGGCTCCAAGCTCGTTCTTGGTTGGGCGGGATATCTGGGGGTGACGGAGGAGGCATAGGAAGGTTTCTTTGGAGTAGAGCATTTATCAAGGCTTGGTTTTGCTTGGTCATGCGGTTAATGCTGTTGGTAAGCTC
>NW_021025943.1:509656-522067 GCF_004153795.1 Camellia sinensis | reverse complement strand
AATTATCAAACCGGCTTCGCGTAGCGTATAAGTCCAATTATCAAACCGGCTTCGCGTAGCGTATAAGTCCAATTTTCAAACCGGCTTCGCGCAGTGTATAAGTCCAATTATCAAACCGGCTTCGCGTAGCGTATAAGTCCAATTTTCAAACCGGCTTCGCGCAGTGTATAAGTCCAATTATCAAACCGGCTTCGCGTAGCGTATAAGTCCAATTTTCAAACCGGCTTCGCGCAGTGTATAAGTCCAATTATCAAACCGGCTTCGTGTAGCGTATAAGCCCAATTATCAAAATCTTCCTACATATCATTTGCATCTTGTCCCTGAACTACGCTGGTTTGATTCTTTGCAAAGGGATACGTAGGCAGCCTGCAGGCGCAACCATTTATTCATCTATATTTTGTTTGTTTGTCCAAGTTTTTGACCTTGTCAAAAATGAGTCGTCTCTAGGCTTTGACATTCACTCACGTCATTTCATGACTTTCGAGCTCAGTCAAAGAGGGGCAACTATAGACACCCCATTTTTGACCGCCCTTAAGACTTGGGCACTACTGATGGTTTACTTGGTGGTGAAAGGTGTGCAGTGCAAGGGTTTGATTTCTTCGACAATGAGAGAGTCAAATCCCAACTTCATACCCCTTTTTGGACCAAAACAATCTTGATCAAAAGATTTTAGACCTTGAAATCCTCTCTTTCAAAATGTTTTGGAAATAAAGTTCCTACGATGTTCCAACGCTCTCATTTTGTTAAATGTTGCGCCTTTCGGTAAACCGAGCAAGGACAAAATGGAAATGAATGAAAGAGAGATGAACTCTTTTGAAAAATCTTTCAAAACACCTTGTTTAGGGGTTTGGAGTTGAAGAAAAGAGGAGAGGAGAGAAGAAAACAAGTTTGGGAGAAGTTCGGCATGAATCCGGGTAGGATCGAAACTGAGCGGCTTCACCAAAACAGGCATAACTTTTTACACAGTTGGAATTTTGATGCAAGGATGCCATCATTGGAAAGCTTAATTCCGGGGCTTCAATTTGGATATGAGAATGACCTACAAAAGGAGTCCAGATGAAGGAGATATGCCCGTTTGAAGTTGGACCTACAGAGCAGATTTTCTCTGCCGGCCATCGATGAAGGGTGCCGGCCATGGATGATGCAATGCCGGCAACCAGTGATGGCTGGCCGGCCAACAATGTCAAAAATCATATTTTTTTGCAGATCTTTTACCTTCAGCTGTTATGCACAAGCCCCCAGCTCAGATATTTCGACCAAAAGCTTTAAAGTGCTATATATGAAGCCAAATATCTCATTTTCAAAAAAAAACTTCCAAAGCAAGTTTTGAGAGCTTCTCTCACTAAAACTCCTCTCTCTCTAGAATTTCCAGAGCAAAACCTCTGCCTCTCTCTCTTAAGCCCCTCTTCCTTGCCTCTTTTGTGCATAGAAGTGCTTAGAAGTAGAGTGATACTTCTTGTTTGCATACACTTCCTTCATCAAAGTTGCATATCAGTGGGCTGAGGTCCCTTGGAGCTCATTTTTGGACGGTTGGAAGGTCATTTGAGCCAGCAAAGAGGCCATTTTGCTACTGTGCTACAAGGGAATTCCTTGAGGACACCCTGCAGACAAAGCCTTTAAAGAACATTCGGAGAGCTTTCGGGACGGGAACCGAGCATGCATCTCCAACTTCTTCAAGGTAGAGCTGAGGCGGCCTAGCAATCTCATTTTAATGCTTACTTGTTAGTTTGCTTTAATTTGCAATTTAATTAGTTAATTTGTTAATTAATTAAATTTTGTAATAATTAGTTGTAGCTAGTTATTCATTTCGGTTATGTAATAATTAATTAGCTTGTTAGTTAGTTAGTTACTTGATTTGTATTATTTATTCAGACCCTCCGTCGAGAGGGTACATTGTTCTAATAAGTGTGCGTGAGTGTGTGCATGTCTTCCAACCCCACGTCTTTCTCCCTTTTACTTAACCGCTTACAATGGTTAGTTTTAGGGCATAATTTGTTTAGCATACCTTATGCTTGCATGCGTGCATCCATTCATTTGTCTTGCATGCACCAGGCTCGGCGCATCATACTAATTGCATTGTAATTCGATACCAAGTTGAATACATGTATCAATTGTTGCATTTCACATGCCATGTTAGAATAGCCGAGCCTATTTCTAAGTTGCATTTTGCATGTGTTGCATTAGCCATCTCAACATGAACTAGGATCATGCATTGATTTCTAACTAGTTCTTTATTTTGGCTCAGAGTACTAGGTAAGCTTTTATGCTTTAGCATACTGCATGTGTGTTATTGTTGCCATGAAAGCATGCTTGCCATGAGCCTATTTGCTTATGTGATATAAACTACCTGAATGCCTGTGGATGAAGGTTGGATTACTTGAATTGGAACAATTCATCAAATCCGCATTTTAGCCTACTTACGAGTAGCAAACTTCAAACCATTTTCCAAACAAGCGGATATGCAATGCTTTGTTCCAAATTAGGCGATCTACTCTATACTTGTTTGCTGTGCGCATCACATAGTAAGATTAGCTAAATAACCGGAATAAGGACACATGTGTTTTCAAAAACAAGATCTCATGTTTAGTACAGGCCGATCTTTGATTGGGCGAGCGGGGGTGCTCATAGATGACCTTCCCCAATCGTACCCAAGTTCCCGAGCCGAGGCAACTTTGGTGATGACGGACACGTGGCCTTAGGCAACGAGTCAGGGTTTCCTAAATTTTCCCAAAAATAAAATATTTAGATGGCGACTCTGTATCTAGCAAAGCATTCCATGTTTGGCACTTCTTTACAAAAAATTAGTTTTCCAAAACGATTTGCCGGATTTGGACTCTTTGGTGATTTATCGGTCTTGCATTGCACTTTGCGAGACTAGATTCCGAACCGTGACATTTGAGTCTGAACTGTAGCATGATGCCCACGGGCGCGTCTACAGTTTCTGGCGACTCTGCTAGGGAGTTAGAGAACTTGACTCGAACTCATGATATCTTATTTTGATTACACTTATATGTTTCTTTGCATTGCATGTGCATTGGTGCGCCTAGGACACCGTGTTTGCCGTATGCTATTCTTAAACGGTTTGCTGGAGGCTCACTTTGAGAAGCGTGCCATAAGGCTGACCGGTTGCGGGCTCTGCCACGACGGGAACACAAACCTCGGTTTTTACCGGGGCACCCTTTTCGACCATTCGACCTAGTGCATATCGGAATCCATAGTGACCATTCCAAGTTAGGACAGGTTCCTTACCCGATTTTAGGTTGTTTGAAACCATTGTGTGCGTAGTGAAGCCCTAGCTCCTGAAAAAATAGGACAGGGAAATCCTAACCTCTCATAGGGGTGTTTTGGGTGCTTTTGTGTAGAATGTGAATTCGTTGGGAATGTGTGACACAATCTTTTAAGAGTCTTAATATGGAGGAGGACCTCTTCAAACCTTGGAGATCATCTCAGAATCAGATTTGGGTCAAAATCCAGGGGTTTGTGTTTGATATGGTGGAAATATACCAGAACTAGAACCCGGGGAAAAATTGTATCTTGCTTTGTTTTTACCAGCATATCCGGTATCCTAATCTAATGGAGCATTTGTTTTCAATGCAAGGTTTGTCTGAGCCAGAGAAGGAGCAGTACCTACCTTAACCCATCACAGTCTATTCAATCCCAGAAAAGGCCCACTCTGAAAAAGCCCAATCTAGTCAAACCTGTCTAAACTAATCCAATTCAGATACATCAGGTATAGCTAGGTCGAAATCCTTGTTGGTCACCCTTTAGGTTACACCTATTCAACTCAGCAGACCCGTGATGGCTCAGAGTCCAGTAGAAGCTGTGGCCATGAGAACGGCCCTAAACCAGGGAATTGCTATACGAGATGAGACCAATGTTGAAATGCAGCGCCTATCTGGGGCATCTACTACACATCCAGTCTTGGGCCATCAGCCAAACCTTGACCCACCTCCGTCAATTGAAGATTTGTAAAATCCGGATCCCCGAGAAGGGTTGGCTCAAGCTCAGATTCTCAAGCCCTTGGTACAGCCTAATGAGAGGCTTTATCCCCTTGATGTTAATGATCTCAACCTGACCTCAGTAAAGATTGCTAATCTTGAGAAGCAATTCAAAAGGGCACAGGGACTTGATTCCATTCCCGACATTGAGGATGGGTATACCGAGGCTGTCGTACGGCTCCCAGACAGATTCAAAATGCCATACATTGACCGTTTCGACGGGTCTGGAGATCCCATGGTACACATCCGGTTTTTCTTGGACATCCTAAAACCGGTAGGTCTGACTAAGCCTCAAAAGCTCTCTCTGTATGGAAGAACCCTGTCGGGTATAGCAGCCACTTGGTATGCCAAGTTGGAAGAACTAGGAAGAGTTGGCTAAGGCATTTGTCAATCAGTACTCTTACAACACCCAACTCGAAGTGACCATTCAAGAGCTTGAAGCAACCCGTCAGAATCCTACAGAGTCTTTTGCAGAATTTATTGTAAGGTGGAGAGCAAAGGCGGCACAGATGTCTGGTCGCCCTTCTAAGAAGGACCAAGTGCAGATACTAGTGCAGAACCTTGAGCCTAACCTGTTATAGAAGTTAATAGTGATTCCACTGTTTACTTTCCAAAGATTGCATGAATTGGGGGTTCAAATCGAGAATGCGTTCAACAGTGGAATCATCCCCAGAAGTGAACCAATAAGGAGGGTGATTGCCGGGAGTACCAATGCTGGTAGTAGCACTACTCCCAAACCTACTGAAATCAACACAATCGCCACAGCCGACCCTTTTGCCAAACCAAGCCTACAAACAGCCAGCCCAGCCCAAGCACAAGGCAGAATTTTCACCCCACTCTATATGAGCCTAACCAGCTCACTAAAAGTCTTGATGGAAAGAGGGTATCTCAAACCCCTCGATCCTCAACCTCTGCCTGACCCACTCCCTGCCAGACATAACCCCAACAAGTAATGTGTGTACCATCAGCAGCACGGTCATGACACCGATCATTGCTACCGCCTTTGTCATAAGGTCCAAAATCTCATCGACAACCAGATGATAGCTCCACCTCTAGACCCCAATGACCAAACTTCTCTTGCCTACCTTAATCTCATCTATACACTACCTCCTACCTTTAACCCCAGCATATACATCACCCCGGCCTATTTGCCGAAGCCTGAGGTGTTCATTCCGGAAAGTACTGATTTGTGTATGATGGATGCACCCAATCCGGTTCAGGAACGCCAACGGCGCAACATGAGTGAACTCACTATTGCCGAGATGCTGGAATGATTGAAGACCTTCAAGGAACAATGGCAGATTTAACATTTGGCGTTTCAATCCCATCACCAAGATCCTCAACCTTGGGGCAATTTGTAGGAGAAAAAGGACAATCCGAAACTATTCCAAGTCTGGGTGGTGACGTGGCAACAACAACTGGGCACCGCTCTGACATAGCAATCCAATCCCTTGGCCAAGCAGAAGCAAGTGGCAAAGACAAAGCCGAAGCAAGTATTGATCCTCATGTACAACTTGAGTGGGTTATCATGGCATTGAAGGTCAAAGGGCTAAGTAGACAGCAAGTGCTTACAGTTGTTGCAAAAACGGTAGATGACACTTTTGCTACTCAGGATGAGGGCATTCTGAATCAAGGGGCAAGCCGGGACAAGGGATGTCATACCAAAAAGACCGCTTTCATTTCTAGTCCTACACTCCAAAGAGATCGACAAACCCAATCAACACCTGCCGACCCTTTCACCGGTACATCCAACACAACCTCACAAACCTCGAAGTACCCACCTCGAGGCAAAAGGTTCTTCACCCTGCTTTATATGTCCTTATCCAAAGCCATGAGTATGTTGATCGAAAAAGGCCATCTCAAACCCCTTGAGCCTCGGCCTTTCCCGAATAATCTCCCTCTCTCACATGATCCGACCACGTACTGTGCCTATCATCAACATGCCGGTCATGGCACTAACAGTTGTTTTCACCTTCACCATGAAATTCAAGACCTGTTTGATGAGAAAGTCATCACTCCACCTGAAAATCCCAAAGCTGTCAGTGACCTCCTTCCTGACTGCAATAGATTGCCATGCCATAACATAAAACCCACAAATAGCTTGCCAATAGCCAAACATTCCCCTGGCCAACATATCATACCCGCTAATGAGCCCGAACCCATTGAGTTTATCCCAAACTCTTCTGATTCCAGTCTGAACAAAGAAAACAACATCGCTGAAGAGATGGAAAATTCACTTTGATCTTGATGTGTGGAAGATTTATGAAGCAGTGCAGCCAACGCTGGGGGTTGGAATGAGAAACCTCAGTCTCAACTAAGGTAAAATCTCTACTCTTAGAGTCAAAAATCAGCCAAAATGAACTAAAGAGGGAATTTGAGTGAAAGTGGCCCACTAAAAGCTCTTTTAATCAAAATTCTTAATATTAAAATAATTGAGCACCAATTTACTAATTTAATCAATTTAATCTGATCCAAATCAATTTTCAATTAAATTTCACCGTAGGCTCTAAAAATTACTCTAATCACAATGGCGCAATCAATTTCGAGTTCGATGGCCGATAAGGCCTTCGATTTAATTCCCAAAGTAGATAATCAAACAGATATTCCTACGGTGAACAAATAGAAATTCAAAACCACATATTTTCACATAATGGCACATAAAATCATATTAAACACATAATCATACTCATATTAAGGACCAATTAACATATTACGGAACAGGGATATCACACCCTTCATGCTAGCTTGTTTTGGCATCCTTCCATGCATGTTTCAGACTCATTTTGACATGTTCTAGGACTGTTTTGGATTGCCTTTTCCATATCCTTCATGCTTTGTATAGCTGTAGTGCAATTAGCCTTGCTAGCTTTGTGTTTTGATGACTCATGCATGCTATCTTTGGGCTATTTAGATGATTTAACATCATTTCTTACTTAATTTCAGTGCACTTAGTGTTGTTACACTTCCATGTTTATCACTCCTTGAGCACCCTTTAGGGTTGTGCTCTTAGGCCTACTTGATAGGTCAAGGCAAGTTCATGTTTGCCTTGCCCTTTTGTGCCTTTGTTTTGGTGTTATGGCCACTGATTTGGGCATGGCTGAGGTCTGTCCACTTTTGGTTTAAGCCCATTTAGCATCGTGTATGCCATGTAGTTCATCGCATTGAGAATGCCATGTTGTTCGCATGTTAATTCATCGCATTGTGTAAGCCATGTTGTTCGCATGTTAATTCATCGCATTGTGTATGCCATGTTCTTTGCATTGTGTATGCTTATATTACATTGCATTGTATACGCATGCCATTAGCTTTGTTAGGTTGTTCATGTTGCATTGCATGTTTGCATGCTTAAGTCATATTGCATATTTTCATGCTTGTGTTGCATTGCATTTTTCCATGCTCCATGTTACATAGCATTGTGCATGCCATGTTATGTGTTGCATTGTGTTTGGAATAGGTGTTAGTCCAAACACGGGAAACGAGGGGCGTTTCATACTTGAAGTGGTAAAACGTGCCTGAATTCTCGGTCGCTGACGCTCTTGATCATACATGATAGAGTTCTAGGCCTTATGTGTTTACTTGTGCATTCATTTTACATTGAATTGTGCAACTTCGCCTCTCAGCCATCATGCATTGAAATGCGTGATTGGTGGCCCGAGAGTCGAGAACCACACTCCCTTGGGCTTATGAAATGATAGGGAGGGTGGTTGTGCACACATACCTTGCAAATACATTGCTATGCCATTTCTTGCTCTCTGTTGCAGCAAAGTGGAAAAGTGCAGCAACAACTGGTCGGCCAGCTAGAAAAACTAGCTGGCCGACCACTTTTTCTGCCATGCAACAATAAAAAGTGGTCGGCAGGTGGCCTCCCACACCAACAATTGGTCGGCTACCCTCCTACAGGTCCCCAAGGTGAGTTGAAAGCTTTCTAGAAGTTGGTGCAAGTTTCTGAGAGCAGTTGCAAACAGAGGCAAGTTGGGGCATCGCGACGGATTTCCGAATGAGGCAACCGGGCATGCATGCATTTTTCTCCCTCTGAGGACACTGTTTTATTGCTTTACTTAGCTAATTTTCTTAGCTAGTTTATGCTTTGGTTTGTACTTAATTAGTTAATGCGTTTAACTATTCGATTTGTGTTGTAATAGCTTAGTTAACTAGGACTAGTTAATTAGCTTCGTTGTGATGTAATAAGTAGTTTAATTAGCTTAGATTAGTTAGTTAGCTTCTTATTTGGACCCTCCGTCGAGAGGGCTAATGGTTTTAATAAGCGTGCGTGTGTGTGATGCATGTCTTCTAAACTCCATTTCTTTCTCCCTTTTACTTAACCGCTTACAATGGTTAGTTTTAGGGCATATTTCGATTAGCATACCTTATGCTTCGCATGTATGCATCCATGCATCTGTTTTGCATGCATTGGGCTCGACGCATCATACTAACTGCATTGTATTTTCAATACATTTACTTGAATACGTGTTCAAAACAGCATGTTATCAAGTTGCATTTCACATGACATTCTAGAATAGCCGCGCCAATCTTAGCTACATTTTTGCATGTGTTGCATTAGCCATCTTCACATGAACTAGGATCATGCATGATTTTTAACTAGTTCTTTGTTTTGGCTTGGAGTACACTGTGAGTGTTTACGCTTTAGTATACTGCGTGTGTGTTATTGATTGCCATAAAAGCATGCTCTCCATGAGGCTAACTGCTTAAGTGTATAACTACCTGAATGCCTGTGGATGAAGGTTGGATTACTTGAATTGGAACAATTCATCAAAATCTCAGATTTAGCCTACTTGCGGGTAGCAAACTTCAAACCATTTTCAAAACGAACATGCAATATTTTGTTCCAAATTAGGTGATCTAGTCTATACTTGTATGCTGTGCGCATCACGTAGTAAGATTAGCTAATTAATCGAAATAAGGGCACATGTGTTTTCAAAAACAAAATATCATGCTTAGTATAGGCCGATCTTTGATTAGGTGAGCAGGGGTGCTCATTGCATGACCTTCCCCTCTCGTACCCAAGTTCCCGAGCCGAGACAACTTTGATAATGACGGACACGTGGCATTAGGCACGAGTCAGGGTTTTCTAAATCCCCAAAATAAAATATTTAGGTGGCGACTCAGTATCTGGAAAAGCAGTCCATGTTTGGCACTTCTTTATTAAAATCAATTTTCTAAAAACAATTTGTCGGATTTGGACTCTTTGGTGATTTATCGGTCTTGCATTGCACTTTGCGAGATTAGATTCAGAACTGTGACATTGAGTCCGAACTGTAGTAGCTCAAAACAAAACAAGATTCGCGCCCTCATCGCGCGTGGATATCAGAGAGTTCCTGGGAGCGCGTCTACATATGCGAGAGAATGAAAGTGCAGATTGCTTTGTGGGCCAAATAGTTCTTGAAGGTTGATTATTCCATTCATGATCTTGTGTCCAACCTTCACCAGATCAGGATGCCTGTATGATGTTTCCATTGGCTCTGGTTGTGGCAGCAGAGTGTTTTAGCTGCTTGGAGTTCTCAGTAGGGGTAGTTTTGCTGCTTTAGCCCTTTGTTTTTGGTCTTGGTTTCTTTTGTTGGTTTCTCACCAACGGCCAAGGCTTGTGCTAGCATTCGTTATGGATGCACTTTGTACGCCCTTCCCCTTTACTGATGTCTTTCCATACTTTGTATGTTTTCCTATCAATGAAGTTTCTTTTACAGATCAAAAAAAAAAAAAGTTGGCTTGATCTATTTTAGCTTGTGAGGAAAAAAAAAATTAGAAGGCCTAAAAACACACAATATTATTGGAGTCATAACTGCTGACTATAACACAAATTTGGTGTGTGTGTGAGAGAGAGAGAGAGAGAGAGAACATACTTGTTGCATCTAATAAAGTTAGTTCCATTTGTACATTTGCCTTTCCATTTGGATGGAGGAGGTCCGTAGCCTACATCACTAAAACTTGGTGACTTTATCCAAATTCGTACAACAAAAAGATCAGAGAAAGACATCAAACTCAGTAATACATTTTTAAAAAAATGACATTCTAATTTGTTAAATATATGATATCTATTCTATGTTAATGTTACTATGAACACATACATCAGCTTGAGATCATTTGTTCTCATTCTCTATTCCAATTTCCAACTCTCTGTCTCATAATTCTAGTGTTATTACAACATTATAATTTAAATTCATTACAATCTATTTGATTTTCGATGTCATTTTCAATATAGTCTAGGCTTCACAGAAACATTTAATCAATAAAACACACCAAATACACTCCTCACTAAATATCAATAGTCGTATATCAATCTATCAAAGGAACATAGAATTCCATCTAAGTTAAGAGTTGTGCCTCCATGTTGGGTGAATTATCAAAAAGGTTGAGAATTCGGTGTACCCGAAGTGAAGGGAAGGGCTTGGGTGGAGCTGTGCTTGGGATATGTGACAAGATCAGAAACATCAATCAAGGGTTGAACCCAGTCCAGTCTGTAGATAGGAGTGAATCCTAGTTGGGGTTTGAGTTGAAATGTAAAGTTGGCTCAAGTTTTGTGGGTCTTGGTAATGCGCAGAGAGCATAGCGAGACCTTCCATTGTTGTATAGACTATAAGGTCGAGTCGAGAGAGGAATGAAATGAGAGGCACTACCCCGTTACCCACAAACACAATTGCCAGGGGAATTGGTAGACAGGGAGACAGAGTTTAAATAAGGTGGAGGCACTACCCCGTTACCCACAAACACAATTTCTCCCTATTCTGGTGGTCTAAACACAACCCATTTCGTTACACAATCAATGGTGGCACAATATTTAGTTAACCAATCCATGCCCAAAATTACATCGAAATGTCTAAAGTTCAAGGGCAACAAATCTACATATAGAATAGCATTCCCAACACACATGTCACAAAATCGATATACAGATGCACACAACACAGATTCCCCAGATGGAGCACACACACATAGCAAATATGGCAATGGTTCTAGGGGTCTACTTAGTCTAGATGCAAACGCACAAGTTACAAAAGAGTGTGTTGATCCAGAATCAATTAACACAAAAGCATCCTGATTACATATAGAGATAGTACCTGAGACAACAGCTTCTGCATTTTGTGTATCGCCCGGAACAAGCGCAAAAACTCTTCCTTGCCTCACGGTATCTCCGGCAGTAGTAGATCTCATAGTGTTTCTCGATTTTGGGATAGACGCTATTGAGGTAGCAGCTAGTTTTCCACTAATCTGATTACAATCTCTGGCCATGTGCCCTATTTTACCACATTTAAAGCAGGCTCCTGACACACGGTAACAAACCTCACAATGCCTTTTACTAAATGTTGCACATAAGAGATGTATCTCAGGAAGAATTAGAAGTACTTGAGGAGCCTGCTACTTCTTTAAAAATTTCTTCTTCGAAAAGAAGCCTTGTCTTTTACTACCCTTCCAGTCAGTTGTCTATTCAGCTTGTCTGGCTATGTTAGCTTCATATATTATGGCCCGGTCTAACACCTCAATATAGGTCTCCAGTTTGAGAGCATTCACTTTTTCTAGAATATCATCCCGAAGTCCCCCTTCAAAATGTCTCGCTTTCTTGTAGTCGGTGTCGACCACATGCGGTGCAAACCTAGCCAATTTAGTGAACTTGGCCTCATACTCAGCTACAATCATGTTGTTTTGTTTAAGTTCCATATATTCTGACACCTTTTTATCGCAGACACACTGTGGAAAGTATTTCTCATAGAAAATCTCCAAGAATCGTGCCCAACCAATATCCTTATTGTTTTCACGCATTAGCATCCACAACCTTCTTGCCTCATCTTCAAGAGTAAAAGTGGCTAGCAATACTTTCTGTGTCTCTGAACAAGGAAACACTTCAAATAACTTTTCAATGCTGAGAACCCATGCTTCGGCATTCAACGGATCTAATCCCCCATGAAACTGTGGCGGTTTCATTTTCTTAAACTCTTTGGTGAGAGCTATTATTCAGTCATCATTCTGATTATCTTGAACAGGTGGTACTGGAGAAGGAGGCGGAGGGTGTGGTTGTTGCCACTGTTGTTGTCACTGCTGTTGTTGCCTCAATGTTTCTGCCATTTCTTTAATCAATCTTTCTATTCTATCCATTCTGGCAGTAGAAGGCTCCTCTATTTCATCCCCCTTGTTCTCACCATCTGATTAGACTTGCATTATTCTTTATACAAAAGTTTCACAAGTATGCATATACTAAGGTGCACACATATTCAAATAATTTGCAATGCGAGCAAGTCACAAACTTATAGCACATAATTGTTTACTTTGAAACATTTAAGCATATTCTTGATGTTTTCCAATTCATACTTATCACATGAATGCATCCTAGATTTTTTCTAGACGCTTATTGCTCATTTGGACAAATGTGTGAGTTATTAACTCGTGCTCTGATACCACTCTGTCA
>NW_021025943.1:485844-509606 GCF_004153795.1 Camellia sinensis | reverse complement strand
TAAATGTTTTAAAACAGTGCCCATGGCTGGACACTAGGGGCAATTTTCAGTACATTGATTGGGTCATCAACTTGAACAAGGGCATAAAACCCAATCGGTGGCCAATGGCTGGACACTAGGGGCAGCTTTTAGTGCATCTAATCGGGTCATCAATTGAAACAAGGGGTTTAGATCCAACCTATCTCTCAGTTTGCCAAACCATCCGTTGGGCAGTTTCCCCTGAATTAGGGTGAGTTTACCTCCATGATGATTCTGATATGATTCAAACCCTCGAAAACTGTCTCCGACCATTTCGAAACTCTCTTGGGGATTGCACATGTTCCCTCTGATCTAATGCATGTGCTTTTTACCTACATGTTCATACATAATGGGTTGTTTGAACTGCGTGATTGGCTGCTCTTTGCTATTGACTTTGTTTTTTGCTTAACAGAGTCCGTTGAGTTGCCTCCCCCTGTAGTACATTTCCAATAGGTGTGCAGAGTGCCCTATACTCATCTCATAATGTACATGACGCATTACGCTGAGTGTTGCTCGTTTCCCTTAATATGTTTTCACTGTTGCACAGAATATGCTCTGCCTCATGCATGAAATATGCTTTCAATAATTGCATAGAATATGCTCTGTTTCATGGCATGGAAGAATGCCCTGTTACTTTGGTATAGAAAATGCTCGTATCTTCGCATAGAAAATGCACCTCACTTCCATAGAGCATGCATTTTAATTGCACTTCTTTTGTGCACCTTCTCGCGCACTTTCTTGTTGCATTGTATCTCACTCGCACTGTTTTGTCGCACTTACACATTATATCTCACTCACACTGTCTCGTGCACTTACTTTTTGTATCTCACTCGCGCTTTTTGCACATCGCACCCTGTCTTGTGCACTCACGCTTTGCTTGCGTCATCGCATTGTGTGCACTTGCGCTTTCTTGCGCATCGTACTGTCTTGTGCACTCGCGCTTCTTTGTGCATCGCACTTTCTTGTGCACTCGCGCTTCGTGCGCAATGCGAACTTTCTTGTGCACTCGCGCTTTCTGCGCATCGCACTATCTTGTGCACTCGCACTTTCTTGCTGCATCGCACTGTCTCATGCACTCGCGCTTCTTGCGCATGCCACTTTCTTGTGCACTCGGCTTTCTTGCATATCGCACTTTCTCTGTGCACTTGCGCTTTCTTGCGCATCAATACTTTCTTGTGCGCTCTCTGGTCTAGGAGACCTTAAATCCTTTGAAGGTGTAATTCCTTTGGTGCTTGTCGTGCCCGAACGACTTTCGGTGGTCTGGTATAGCCACCTGCCTGTGTTGCAGTGAGTTCCTAGGAGATCAACTGAGACGGTGGAAACTAGAGTTCAAATGGCTCATGCCTAGAACGCAAAGGTTCGAGATTTCCGAGACTAAAGTCTGTTTAAATACCCAAGGGTGTACCCTCGGCTTGAAATCTGTATGGAAGCCCCATAGATGAGATAGCATGTGTATGCGCCTTAATTCTGGATACTGAACCAACCTAGCTATGTACCGCTGTTGGAGAATAGAGAAAAACTGCGACCCCTAGCCAGGGAGAAAAGTAGTACCTGTGGTTCAAGTCGGAGAAGAAGGGAAAGATCCCACATCAGCATGAGGTAGGACATTGCTGAGGTAGTAAATTGCAATTGCCCCTGTAAGGTACCTTCACTTCCTAGCTATTACTTTGCATTTTAGCTGCTACATTGCATTGCATATAGCATCTATCACATGCATCTACTTGCATATATGTTTTATCGCCTACATCCTTTCCATGTTAAACTTAGTCTGGCTTGCGTCCATACTGTCTTTCGTTGAAACATTGGTTCTGTGATTACATGTACGCGCCTATTCCACTAAGAGAATTGTGGGCTGAGGGTGTCGGCACCTTTTCTGTGTAGACGTGGTCTGTTTGTCCATGTTCGTTTTCTAGGCAAAATGTGGTTTGGCCGCCTGCCTTATTCACTTATCCATTCATCCATTGCATTGATAGTTAGTTGCATTCAGCATGTAGGATCACGATTTTTCCTCAGCAGATCATTCCTCACTTATACCATGCCACCCAATTACTGTACTCTTTTTGCGAAACACATAGTTCTGTCTGTGCATGCACCTATCCCACTAAGAGAATTGTGGTTAGAGCGCTCCGGTACCTTTCTATGTTGCCACGTAGTTTGATGTTGCATCTCCATTCCTTTATGAATTTGTGTGGTTTGCACTGCTTGTGGTTTGGTTATTTCATTGCATTGCAATAAATCCTGAATTTTCAAACCGGCTTCGCGTAGCGTATAAGTCCAATTATCAAACCGGCTTCGCGTAGCGTATAAGTCCAATTTTCAAAACCGGCTTCGCGCAGTGAATAAGTCCAATTATCAAACCGGCTTCGTGTAGCGTATAAGCCCATATCAGAAATCTTCCTACATATCATTGCATCTTGTCCCTGAACTACGCTGGTTTGATTCTTTGCAAAGGGATCGTTAGGCAGCCTGCCTAGGCGCAACCATTTATTCATCTATATTTTGTTTTGTTTGTCCAAGTTTTTGACCTGTTCAAAAATGAGTCGTCTCTGAGCTTTGACATTCACTCACGTCATTTCATGACTTTCGAGCTCAGTCAAAGAGGGGCAACTATAGACACCCATTTTGTGACCGCCCTTAAGACTTGGCACGTACTGATGGTTTACTTGGTGGTGAAAGGGTGCAGTGCAAGGGTTTGATTTCTTCGACAATGAGAGAGTCAATCCCAACTTCATACCCCTTTGGACCAAAAACAATCTTGATCAAAGATTTTAGAACCTTGAAATCCTCTCTTTCAAAATGTTTTGGAAATAAAGTTCCTACGATGTTCCAACGCTCTCATTTTGTTAAATGTTGCGCCTTTCGTAAACCGAGCAATGGACAAAATGGAATGAATGAAAGAGAGATGAACTCTTTGAAAAATCTTTCAAAACACCTTGTTTAGGGTTTGGAGTTGAAGAAAAGAGGAGAGGAGAGAACGAAAAACAAGTTTGGGAGAAGTTCGGCATGAATCCGGGTAGGATCGAAACTGAGCGGCTTCACCAAAAACAGGCATAACTTTTTACACAGTTGGAATTTGATGCAAGGATGCCATCATTGGAAAGCTTAATTCCGGGGCTTCCAATTTGGATATGAGAATGACCTACAAAAGGAGTCCAGATGAAGGAGATATGCCCGTTTGAAGTTGGACCTACAGAGCAGATTTCTCTGCGGCCATCGATGAAGGGTGCCGCCATGGATGATGCAATGCCGGCAACCAGTGATGGCTGGCCGGCCAACAAATGTCAAAAATCATATTTTTTTGCAGATCTTTTACCTTCAGCTGTATGCACAAGCCCCCAGCTAGATATTCGACCAAAAGCTTTAAAGTGCTATATATGAAGCCAAATATCTCATTTTCAAAAAAAAACTTCAAAGCAAGTTTTGAGAGCTTCTCTCACTAAAACTCCTCTCTCTCTAGAATTTCCAGAGCAAAACCTCTGCCTCTCTCTCTTAAGCCCCTCTTCCTTGCCTCTTTTGTGCATAGAAGTGCTTAGAAGTAGAGTGATACTTCTTGTTTGCATACACTTCCTTCATCAAAGTTGCATATCAGTGGCTGAGGTCCCTTGGAGCTCATTTTTGGACGGTTGGAAGGTCATTTGAGCCAGCAAAGAGCCATTTTTGCTACTGTGCTACAAGGAATTCCTTGAGGACACCCTGCAGACAAAGCCTTTAAAGAAACATTCGAGAGCTTTCGGGACGGGAACCGAGCATGCATCTCCAACTTCTTCAAGGTAGAGCTGAGGCGGCCTAGCAATCTCATTTTAATGCTTACTTGTTAGTTTGCTTTAATTTGCAATTTAATTAGTTAATTTGTTAATTAATTAAATTTTGTAATAAATTAGTTGTAGCTAGTTATTTCATTTTCGGTTATGTAATAATTATTAGCTTGTTAGTTAGTTAGTTACTTGATTGGTTCTGTATTATTTATTCGGACCCTCCGTCGAGAGGGTGAATTTTGTAATAAGTGTGCGTGTGTGTGTTGTATGTCTTCCAACCCCACGTCTTTCTCCCTTTTACTTAACCGCTTACAATGGTTAGTTTTAGGGCATAATTTGTTTAGCATACCTTATGCTTGCATGCGTGCATCCATTCATTTGTCTTGCATGCACCAGGCTCGGCGCATCATACTAATTGCATTGTAATTCGATACCAAGTTGAATACATGTATCAATTGTTGCATTTCACATGCCATGTTAGAATAGCCGAGCCTATTTCTAAGTTGCATTTTGCATGTGTTGCATTAGCCATCTCAACATGAACTAGGATCATGCATTGATTTCTAACTAGTTCTTTATTTTGGCTCGGAGTACTAGGTAAGCTTTTATGCTTTAGCATACTGCATGTGTGTTATTGTTGCCATGAAAGCATGCTTGCCATGAGCCTATTTGCTTATGTGATATAAACTGCCTGAATGCCTGTGGGTGAAGGTTGGTGTAACACGTCCGCGAGGGACCCCGCTACAGTTCAGACTCGATTTGTTGTCACGGTTCTAAACCTGAACCAAAAAGTCCAAATCCGGCAAATCGTTTTGAGAAATAGATTTTTGAAAAGAAGTGCCAAACATGAACTGCTTTGCCAGATACAGAGTCGTCACCTAAACATTTTATTTTGGGAAATTTAGGAAACCCTGACTCGTTGCCAAAGGCCACGTGTCCGTCATCACCAAAGTTGCCTCGGCTCGAGAACTTGGGTACGATTGGGGAAGGTCACTTCGTGAGCACCCCCGCTCGCCCGGTCAAAGACCGGCCTCTATTAACCATGATATCCATTTTTGAAAACATTGTATGTTCTTATTCCGGTTATTAGCCTAGGTTACTATGTGATGCGCACAGCATACAAGTATAGACTGAGTCGCCTGAATTGGAACAAAACATTTCATGTTTGTTTGTTTGAAAATGGTTTGATGGTGCTACCCGCAGGTAGGCTAAGACGCAGATTTGTCACCCTCAGGTGGGCTTAGAAAGCAATGGTTTTGCCACTATCTAGTGGGCTTAAAACACGCATTTGATGAATTGTTCCAATTTGGGTAATTCAACCTCCATCCACAGGCATTCAAGCAGTTATATCACATAAGCAGCTAGCCTCATGGTAATCATGCTGTTATGGCAACACTCACACGCATGCGGTATGCTAAAGCATAAATGCTTACCGAGTACTCCGAGCCAAAACAAAAACTAGTTAGTAATCATATACATGATCCTAGTTCATGTTAAGATGACTAATGCAACACATGCAAAATGCGATTAAGATAGGCTCGGCTAATCTACAATGACATGTGAAATGCTACAACTAACACGTATTCAATTTAGAATTGAAATACAAATGCAGTTAGAATGATGTGCCGAGCCTGGTGCATGTAAGACAAATGTATGGGTGCACGCATGCTAAGCATAAGGTATGCTAATTTAAATATGCCCTAGTCTACCATCATAAGCGGGTAAATAAAAGGGAAGAAAGACGTGGGGTTGGAAGACATACACACACTCACGCACACTTATTACAGTTTTGCCCTCGCGCAGAGGGTCCAAATAAATAATACAGTCCCGAATAAAAGAATAGTACAGTCCAAATAATACAGTCTAAATAATGTACAAATTCCTAATTAATTTACAAATTAACTAAGAAAGCTGTAAAACTGGCATGCAAGCCAGGGACTGCCTTGACTTCGCTCCGGATGATGAATGATGCATGCCCGGGTGCCTTTGCGCGGAAATCCACTGGAATGCCCCGATTAGCCTCTGTTCGCAGTTTATTCTTGGAAAGCACGCCAAGCCTCGGAAGACTGCTGATTCTTGATTTGCTGCAACAGAGAGCAAGAAAGGGGCATAGCAATGTATTTTCACAAATGTATGCATGTCTCGATCCTCGTGCCACTAATCACGCATATCGATGCATGATGGCCGAGGAGTCGAATTGCACAACTCAATATGAAATGAATGCAAATGAAAACACAACCAAACCTAACTCCATCATGGATAATCCGGAGTGTCGGTGACTGGGGAATTGAGACGCGTTCCGTCACTCGGAGTACAAAACGCACCTCGTTTCCCGCGCCCGGGCTAACTCCTATTCCGAACACAATGCAATATGCATGACATGCATGAATGCAACTAAGATACAGCCTAGCATGCACAATGCTATGAATGAGATGCCTCGAAATGCGTACACACGGGCATGCAAACCGAGGAAATGCATGAATGCGATCTAAGATACAACCTAGTATGCACTATGCTGTGAAAATGAGATGCCTCGAAATGCGTGCACATGGGCACGCAAATCGAGGAAATGTATGAATGCGATCTAAGATACCACCTAGTATGCACTATGCTGTGAAAATGAGATGCCTCAAAATGCGTGCACACGGGCACGCAAACCGAGAAAATGACATACGCAATGCAAATGACATGGCAATATGATATGGGCTTACACTAACATGAGGGAGCCTCAGCCACACTCACATAAGAGGCCGATGGATGAAAATGAAGTGCCTCGAAACGCGTGCACACGGGCACGCAAACCGAGACAATGGCATATGCAATGCAAATGACATGACAATATGATATGGGCTTACACTAACATGAGAGAGCCTCAGCCACTCTCACATAAGAGGCCGATGGATGAAAATGAAGTGCCTCAAAATGCGTGCACACGGGCACGCAAACCGAGGTAATGGCATACGCAATGCAAATGACATGGCAATATGATATGGGCTTACACTAACATGAGAGAGCCTCAGCCACACTCACATAAGAGGCCGATGGATGAAAATGAAGTGCCTCGAAATGCGTGCACACGGGCACGCAAACCGAGGCAATGGCATATGCAATGCAATATGGCTAAAATGGCATATGAAATTATGCTAATGGAATTTCAGCACCGAAATGTGGGGGAAAACAACCCCGAAATGGGGCGAAAGTACACCCGATGCATGGAATCTCTCCCGAAATGCAAAATTAGGCACATAGAATGAACTACAGCTATACAAAGCATGCATAATTGGTACATGGAATGAAAAGACAGAAGCAAGGCAGCCCCAAGATAAGCATTTTTACAGTTCAAAGCATGGCCAAACAGCAAACATAAATAGGGCAAAACTAGCATGCAAAAATGGCCCTAAATATGAGACAAAGAAGCAACTCACAGCTGCTGACCCCAAACAGGTTAGGGGCCTTCTACAATATTGAAGAGGGGCCAAAAATATGATGTTTTACAGAACTGTAAAAACCCCAAAAACAGACACAAGTATGCTCAAAATGCTATGGAAGATAAGGCCCAAAAGAGGTTACAACACTAAGTATACAAAATATGCCCCAAACAGAAAAATATTCTTAATGAAACATGACAAGGGGGTCAAAATAATACCACTTTCAGTTCGAATCAAGGTCCAAAAACAAAAACACCATAGGCTAATAAATCATGCAAAAAAAGGGGGGAAAGAGGGCTACAATGGCAAGTGGCATATGGAAATATCAAATGGTGATGAGCCCTTCAACAATGTTGAAGAAGGGCTCAAAATAAGCACACTTACAGTTTATAACATGCCTCAAAACAGATCACACACAAGCCAAAAATATCATGCAAGAAAGATGGCATACAAGAGGGTAATGAAGCAAGTGCAACAAGGAGGTCCCAAATAGGGTAAGACCCTTAATGAAAGATGAAAATAAGCTCAAAATATGGCCACTTTCAGTTTTGGTCGGAGCTCAAATGTATAAGCAAGAAGGGCTAAGATATAGACCAAGAAAAGAGCAAAAAAGGGAAAAACGAGACTCACCCTTGAAGACTAGTCTTTAGCAACCTCTTGGCTTGAGAAAAAGATGCTCCTTGCCTCTGGAAATGACCTCCAAACTGCTGGTATAGAGTGGTGGTGGTGGTGCTAGGTGGTGGTGAAGGAATGGTGAAGAAATGGTGTAGGGGACTTGGAGTTTTGATGGTTGGAATATAGAGAGAGATATATATATAATGTAGGAGCTCTAAACAAAAATTTCTAACCCTTAAATCTGAAGGGGAGGGGCTGTATATATAGGCAAAAGGGGTGGAAAAAGAGGGGGAAAAAGGGGGGGGGAAATTCGGATTCAAAATTCCCCCCAAAAAGGCCAAAAGGGTGAGACAAAGAGGGAAGTGGTAGCTGCGGGTCCCAAATGGCCAAGAGCCCTTCAACAAAGTTGAAAAGAGGCTCAAAACAAGGAACTTTGTAGTTTACATCAAGCCACGAAAATAAATACACGTAGGCTTAAACTATTGTGCAAGAAAAGGGAAAAATGGAGGGGTAAAGAAGCAAGTGATAGATGGAGATGTCAAACATCAAGAGGTCCTTAATCAAAAATTAAAAGGAGCTCAAAATATGACTATCTCAAGTTCGGGTCAAAGCCCAAAAATGCAGAATGAAGGTTCGGGAGCCGAAACACGCAGTTCGGGGCCCCGAAAGTGGGCTGTTAGGCACCGGGAGTGGTGCTCAACCACGAAGTTGGTCTCTCGGACCACAGTGTCCCTCGAAAGGGAGTAAATAAGATGCATGCAAAAAATCGGAGCAAATGGAAGTGGTTAGGCGGTCCCGAACCGAGGCACACGGCCTGACGGCTCCGAAAACCGGGAACCGAGCTCCGAAACGGGCAAAATGGCCTACGACCATGAAATGTAGCCCACGGCCACTGAGAGATGGTCTACAGGACCTCTCCCTCCCTTCGAGAAGAGAAAACAGAGAAAACAGAGCCTGGTTCGCAAACCGAGGCAAAACACAAAAGAGTCCGGAAGTCCGGAGGCAAGGCTCACAGCCGAGACTCTGAAACTTCTGAACGAGCACAATATGCAATACCACCGAGTGCTCAACTGGTGACGTCTGAGTCTCAAGGTCGGTCAAAAATGGGGTGTCTACAGTTGGATTACTTGAATTGGAACAATTCATCAAATCCGCATTTTAGCCTACTTACGAGTGGCAAACTTCAAACCATTTTCCAAACAAGCGGATATGCAATGCTTTGTTCTAAATTAGGCGATCTACTCTATACTTGTTTGCTGTGCGCATCACATAGTAAGATTAGCTAAATAACCGGAATAAGGGCACATGTGTTTTCAAAAACAAGATATCATGTTTAGTACAGGCCGATCTTTGATTGGGTGAGCGGGGGTGCTCATAGATGACCTTCCCCAATCGTACCTAAGTTCCCGAGCCGAGGCAACTTTGGTGATGACGGACACGTGGCCTTAGGCAATGAGTCAGGGTTTCCTAAATTTCCCCAAAAATAAAATATTTAGGTGGTGACTCTGTATCTTGCAAAACAGTCCATGTTTGGCACTTCTTTACAAAAAATTAGTTTTTTAAAACGATTTTCCGGATTTGGACTCTTTGGTGATTTATCGATCTTGCATTGCACTTTGCGAGACTAGATTTAGAACCGTGACATTTGAGTCCGAATTGTAGCATGAGGCCCACGGGCGTGTCTACAGATGCCGCTATTGCCAGCAGCCTAGCTAAGGAGAAGAGCGGGGGGGGTGCTGGACCGTCGGGAGCGGCCGCTGGAGGTAGAAGCGAAGAGGAAGTTATCCAGAGCTTCCAGCGGTTTGACTTCTACAAGCATGAAATGAGCGAGTTCTGGGACAGCGGCTGGATGACCTTCAAGCATAAGGCGTAGGAGCTATTCCCAGACGTGGATTTCAGCTTGGTGAAGGTAGGTGAAGACGACGTTGCCCAGACCCCCCTGGACGAAGGTATTGAGGAGGAGGACCTTACCTCCAGTGAAGAGGAGTGAACTGTGCAACTGAGTGTAAAAATTTTACCTTTGTTGTTTTGGTTTGTGTTTTTTTTTTATGTGTAATTTCTGCAGCAAATTGTATGTAACCGTAAGTTTGTAAATAAAATAACAAGATTTCCTTTGTATTATTGTTGTCCTTATTTCTTTTGAATTGTAAATTTGGAAGAATGGGCATGGCTGAGCCGAATTCAATGAAAAATAGGTGTGAAGTAAGACTTGTGTGTGGATTGTGAAGCTTGCTAGTAGATTGTAATGTAAAAAGTTTAGAAATGGACAGCCAGCCTAACTTGTGAGAAAACCATGATGCAAAAAACGTTAAAAATAGGCATACATGAAAATGTTAAAAATGAAAGATTGGCTTGGACGACTATGGACCTGGATTTTAACTAAATTAAAAATGTAAAAAATGTTAGAAAATGTCGTAGTATGGACTTGGATTTTAACTAAGTATGGCAACCACACTGTAACATTAAATTATGAAAATGGACCGGCCGAACTCTTCATTCAAGTTCTGACTAAGACTGGGAAGGCTCTACCATGTTAAAGCTTTAATTGACTCAGTCTGGCTGAGCTCGTCATGCTCAATCTGGCTGAGGCGTAATTAACTCAGTCTGGCTGAGCTCTTTGTGCTCAGTCTGGCTGAGGCTATAACTAACTCAGTCTGGCTGAGCTCTTCGTGCTCAGTCTGGCTGAGGCTTAAACTAACTCAGTTTGGCTGAGCTCTTCGTGCTTAGTCTGGCTAAGGCTTTAATTTACTCAGTCTGGCTGAGCTCGTCGTGCTCAGTCTGGCTGAGCTTTGAGGCTTAATTAACTCAGTTTGGCTGAGCTCTTCGTGCTCAGTCTGGCTGAAACTTTAATTAACTCAGTCTGGTTGAGCTCTTCGTGCTCAGTCTAGCTAAGGCTTTAATTTACTCAATATGGCTGAGCTCTTCATGCTCAGTCTGGATGAGGCTTAATTAACTTAGTTTGGCTGAGTTCTTCATGCTCAGTCTAGCTGGGGCTTAATTAACTCAGTCTGGCTGAGCTCTTCGTGCCCAATCTGGCTGAGGCTTCAAGTAACTCAATTTAACAAGTTGTTATTGAAACACAACGTAGATAACGGAGATATAAAATCATTGTCGTTTAAGGCGTAGCCTATTGATCACAAATTTACACCATTTATGAGAAGGACAAAAATAACTAAGTGTGTAGATTGTCAAAAAGAACATACAACAATTGACCAATACAAAAATAGGACATGGCACTTTACTGGAAATAACGGTTCAAGTGCTCGGCGTTCCATGGGTGGAGGAGGTCTCAGCCTTCCATATCCTGGAGTTGGTAAGTGCCCGGGCGAGGTCTGGCCTTAATAATGTAAGGTCCTTACCACTTGGCTGCTAGCTTGCCCTCGGCAGGATTTTTGGTGGCAAGAGTTGTTTCGTTCAAAACTAGGTCCCCAACTGCGAACTCCCTCGGTCGGACTTTGCGGTTGTAGTATATTCTCATTTTCTGTTGATATGAGGCCCGTCTGACAGCAGTGGTCTCTCAGAGCTCTTCAATCAGGCCTAAGTCAGCCCAACGCAATTCTTCGGTTAGTTCTGGATTCGGGTGCAAAATCCTCAGGGTTGGCAGGCCGATTTCCACTGGGATGACTGCCTTAGCGCCGTATGTTAAGTGAAAGAGGGTCTCCCCAGTGGGGGTTCTGCGGTAGTGCGTTAGGTCCAGAGTACGTTTGGTAATTCCTCAGCCCAGAGTCCCTTAGTGGCTTCCAATTTAGTTTTGATTATCTTTAGAAGAGAACGGTTGGTAACCTCAACTTGCCCATTGGCTTGGAGATGACCTGGGGAAGAGAAACATGGCTGAATGTGAAGCTCTGCATAGAATTTCCTGAACTTAGCATTGTCGAATTGCTTGCCGTTGTCTGAGACGATGGGTTGAGGGATTCCAAATCAGCATATGATCAACTGCCAGATGAATCTAGTGTATTCCGTTCAGTGATTGTGGCAAGGGGTTCCACTTCCACCTATTTAGTGAAATAATCAATGGCGACGATAACAAACTTGGTTTGGCCCCTACTGATGGGCAATGCGCCAACTAAGTCAATCCCCCATTTGGCGAATGGGTAAGGACTGCAAAGTGTGATCAGTTTTGTAGGTGGAGCATGGGGGATGTTGGCAAAGTGCTGGCATTTATCACACTTAAGCACGAATTCAATGGCATCTTGGTTGAGAGTAGGCCAGAAGTAACCAGTGCGAAGTATTTTATGGGCTAGTGACCTAGCACCCGAATGATTACCACATACACCCTCGTGGACTTCCCTCATCACATAGATCACTTGAGGATTGAGGCATCTGAGGTATGGTCGTGAAAATCCACGTTTGTACAGGAGGCCACTGATGAAGATGTAATTGGACGACCGAGCCCTAACTTTGGCGGCCTACTGTTTGTCGTCTGGCAACTTCCCACTTGTCAAAAATAAAAGGATGTATGCCGCCCATGGGATAGGTTTATTTTGGAGGAAGTGGACCTCCTACTGGTTTGGCGAAATAGCCGGGTGGGCCAGGTATTCAAGGTGGATGCCACGGCTGAGGTCTGACTGGTCGGCCGAAGCTAATTGAGCCATTTCATCTACCTTGGAGTTTTCTGACCGAGGGATGTGTTTGATGTGGAAAGTGTTGAAAAGGCGAACAAGGGGGAGTGCAATATCCCTGTAAGCTCGCATTGTGTCTTCCTTTGCATCAAATTCCCTCGTAATTTGTCCGACAATCAGTTGAGAATCGCTGAACACCTGGATATGGCTTACACCAATGTCTCTGGCTAGGCGAAGACCTGCTATCATGGCCTCATATTCGGCCTCATTATTGCTTGCGTCGAACAAGAATAGAGAGCACACTTGAAATAACCACCCTCGGGGGCGATGAGGATGAGACCGGCCCCACTGCCTTCTTTACGGGATGATCCATCGACATTGAGGGTCCAAGAGTGGGGATCTTCTGCCTCAATGTTGAATTGCCTGGGCGGGGGGGGGCCATGGTTGGAGTGGGATTGGTGAATTCCAAGATAAAATCGACGACAGCCAATCTTTTTATCGCTATTCGAGGTTGGTAGGAGATTTCAAATTAGCTGAGCTCGACAGACCATTGCATAAGTTTGCCGGATAACTCTGGCTATTGCATTATCTTCTTTAAATGTTGGGCAGGGAGGACCACTATGGAGTAAGCTTGGAAGTAAGATAGGAGTCATCTTGAGGCTATGACCAAGGCCAGGGCCATTTTTTCCAGCAATGGGTAGTTCTGTTCTGCTTCCCTGAGAGCCCGGCTAATGTAATAAACTGGACGCTGGACTGAGCTGTCCTCCCTGATGAGGGCCGCACTGACTGCGGTGTTCGATACGGCTAAGTAGAGAAAAAGGGGCTCACCCGTAAGCGTTTGAGAGAGTAGGGGGGCTGGCCATGCACTACTTCAATTGTTGAAAGGCCTCTTTGGATTCGGTCGTCCACTCAAAAGCCTACCGGAGGACTTTAAAAAAGGGAAGGCAATTGTCTGTTGCGTGGGAAATAAAACGGTTGAGGGCGGCGACTCTACCTGTAAGCCTTTGAACCTCTTTAACCGTTCTAGGTGACTGCATTTTTATCAGGACCTTGATCTCTTCGGGGTTGGCCTCGATACCCCGTCGATTGACCATGAAACCCAAGAATTTCCTAGATCCGACGGCGAAGGGGCATTTCTTCGGATTCAGCTTCATTTGATACTTACGTAGGGTGTCGAAGGTCTCCCACAAGTTTGCCAGATGATCAGAGGAGAGTTTTCTCTTGACAATCATGTCATCGATGTACACTTCCATGTTCTGACCTATCTGGTAATGAAAAATGGCATTGACTAACCGTTGGTAAGTTACTTTGGCATTTTTCAACCGAAACGGCATAACACGATAGTGGTAGGTTCCCCGGTCAGTGATGAAGAAGGTGTGTTCCTGGTCAGACGGGTGCATCGAAATTTGATTGTAGCCAGAGAAGGCATCTATGAAACTGAGCATTTAATGTCCTGTCGTGGCGTCGACAAGCAGATCTATACGAGGAAGGGGGTAACTATCTTTGGGGCAAGCTCGATTGAGGTCGAAGTAGTTGACACAGAGTCGTCATTCACCGTTGTTTTTACGGACCAGGACCACATTTGACAGCTGTCTAGGGTAGTCCACATTCTTGACAAACTGTGCCTTGAGTAGCTTATCTACCTCAGAAACAATAAGAGCATTGCATTCCGGGTGAAAGATGCACTACTTCTGGCGGAAGGATCGGAAATGGGGCTCAATGCTGAGACGATGAGTAATGAAGGAGGGATCAATACTCGGCATGGAGGAATGGGTCCAGGCAAACACATCATTGTACTCGGTCAGGAGGGTTGTAAGGTCGGCCTTGGCTTGAGAGGATAGTTGGCTGCCGATCTGGCTGTTTTTGTTGGGTTGGTGGGGTCGATGGGGACTTCAACAAGTTCTTCCACTGGTTCCCCTCTAACTTACTCGTCTTCGTCACTGACGTCGAGTCCTTCGATGATCATAGTCTCCTTCAGCTTGACCTCTTTGAGTGAAGCGACGTAGCATTCTCTGGCCACAGTCTGCTCTCCCCTCACGGTGCCGACTCCAAGGTTGGTAGGAAATTTCATGGCCAGATGGTACATGGATGTGACAGCTTGAAAAGCATTAAGGGCGGTGCGGCCGAGGATGATGTTATAAGCAAAGAGACAGTCAACGACGGGAAAAGTGAGCAACTTAGTGGTCTGTCATGGGTACTCTCCGATGGTGATGTGGAGATCAATGGAGCCTATGAAGGTCACCCTATCCCCAGTGAAACCGACCAATGGTGTTTAGAGAGGGGACAAACTTTCTTCTCCGATCTTAAGCTCGTGATAGGCGTTTAGAAAGATGATGTCTGAAGAGCTACCGTTGTCGACAAGCACCCATATAACTTTGTAATTGGACAGGAGAGCAGGGACGACGAGGGGGTCGTCATGGGGGTAATGGATGCCTACGCAATCGGCCTCAGTAAAAGTGATGGGCTCCATCCACTGCTTGGGATGTTTGAAGGAGCGGTCCAACGTCGCGACTTCTTTATTGGAGCCCTGCCTGATTTTTCTGAGTTCTGCTTGTTGGGCCGAACGGGATGGTCCTCCACATGCAAGCCCACTGACAATAACTCTGATCTCTCCAACCGGGGGGGTAGGGTTGCCTTGTGCTTGGGGTTGTTGTGGAGGTCGATCATTGCCTTGGTTAGGTTGTACGGGTTGCCGATGAGGGGTGTGTCGGTGGTTGTTTTTGGTAGGTTCGGTTCTTAGTCGTTGCTGAGGGCAGGCTGCCGTGAACCAACTGAGACGCCCCTGGTGTATCAAGCTCTCGACCTGGTCTTTAAGGTTAACACACTTCTCGGTATTGTGGCTGTGGTCCTGATGGAAACGATAGTATTTGGACTGGTCTCGCCGGTTAGAAGGAGACCGCGATGGTTGGGGCCATTTCAGGGGATAATCTCGTTGGATCTGGTGCAAGACTTGTTCCATGGGGGAATTGAGGGGAGTGTACCGTTTGAACCGGCCGGGCCGTCGGGTAGGTGCCGACCGGTCGGCTCAAGCAGGTCGGTTGGTATACTGAGGTGTTTGTTGTGTGTACTGGGTGGTTCTGGTTTCAGAGTCCTTTCTCTTCTCTCTAGAGGTCGGGTTTTTGGTTGTGGAATCTTGTCGAGCGACTAGGGAATCTTCGACATTCATGTATTTTTGGGCTTTGGAGATGAGGGTTGCCATGGAGGTTGGAGGGTTTTTGAAGAGGGAGAAAAGGAAATCAGATGATTGTAGATCGGCCATGAAAGCCGTAAGAATAACCTTGTCATCGTTTTCCGCCACCTGCAAGGCTTCGATGTTGAAGCGGGTGAGGAAGCTACGCAGCGACTCCCCCTCCATCTGACGGATGTTAAGGAGTTGTGTTGCCGAACGCCGCTGTCACTGGGCACCAATGAAGTGGTTGAGAAATGAGTCACTTAGGTGCTGAAAAGTAGAGACAAAGTCTGTCGGCAGCTGACTAAACCACAGTCGGGCCGACCCCTTAGGTGTTACGGGGAAAGCCCGACACATGATCTCATCAGGGAATGTATGGAGGACCATGAGGGTCCTGTAAGTCTCCAAGTGGTCGACTGGGTCCATTGTACCATCGAAAGAGTCGATCGAGGGCATTTTGAACTTAGGAGGTAGGGGTTTGTCCCTAATAGAGGTAAAGAATGGTAAGTTGGTTATGGTGGAGGGTTTATTCTGTATGTTCTACATAACTCCTTGAAGCTGGAGTTTTATGGCTTGGAATTCTGTATTCCAAAGAGAACGTTGTCACCACCGGAATGCAATCGAGGTTGGACATTACTGGCCTCTCCCTTGGGGGCAGGTGCTTGGACCGATGGGTGTGGGGCCCGAGGTGGCGGGTTCATATCTTGGGGAGGGGGTTGCAAGCCCACCAAGTTGGATGGGTGGGATTGTTGGATAGGATGGCTTGGGGCTCGTTCTCGGTTGGGTGAGATATCTTGAGGTGGTGGAAGAGGCATAGGAAGGTCTCGTTGAAGCAAAGCATTGATCAGGGCTTGATTTTGTTCGGCTAGGCAGTTAATGCTATTGTTGAGTTCTGTGAAATACTGCGGTGGGTTGTTTGGGTTAGGAGGGTCGGCTTGGGAGTCGGCAACGTTGTGTTGAGAAGCCATGGATCTAGTTGTAACTATCCACCTTGGTGGGTTGCAGGTAAGGATTATTGGGAATGGATCTCCGGCGACAATGAGCACAGTTGCCACACGGAGCAAAAAGGTTCCCACAGACGGCACCAATGATGATATTGCGTGCTCCATATGAAACGGGTCGGATTGATCCACACTTCCCAAACCGTTACCCGAGTGTTGAGCCCGTAGAGAAACCTGCACAAGAGTTCAACGGGGAACGGGAAATGGGGAGTCCCCCAGCGAACCCTTCGACGAGCAAGTTAAAGAAGTAAGAGTGATGGAATATAGAGATAGGGTGGTGATAGAGAACTTAACCTTCTCTTTGTCTTAGAAGCCTGCTTATATACTTTGCTCATCATTTCCTTGTCCACTCCTAACATTCATGTTGGCCGAAAGTCTATGTTCTAGCTTGCCTTGTTCGTGGTGAGGCTATTCTGTTCCAACGTGAAGAGGTTATCATAATAAATGCTGCAGGGGAACTCATTAATGGCTGATGTGTGGTGCAATAACTCTGCAGGATCTTTGTCTACTGATGTGGCTGGTTCTACTCTTGACAAGTGTCTAGATGTCATTGGTTCTTGGTGTAACGTTGGGTTCCAGGAAAGTTAGGCTTTAGTATTTGAATCATGGATTGGGCTATAAGTGGTGGGCCAAAAGCTCCTATAGGCCCACCTACATCACTTATATATATATAAAAAAAAAAGGTCAGAATTTGGAACTCTGTTATTTTCAGTTTCCATCTTTTCTCACTTGAATGCTAAAAATAACAATTTTTATTGTAAAAAAAATTGATTTTAGAAAAATTTTCGTTCATATAAACTTCAATTATACAACTTATTTTAATTATGTAATTTTTTTCTCCAAAACAATAATGTAATTTCTTTGTTATTAAAGTTAAGGAGTTAGTGGCTAGTGATAGTGTGGTTTGACAACTGTTAGAAGAAGTTGTTGTAATTGAACGACAAAGTTCACTTCATTTTGTTTTTTTTGTTTTTTTCCACCAAACATGTTCATTATGCCCTTAAGCTCGGGTTGGACTTGAGCTCAGACTTGGGAGGGGGGCCTGGGCCGGGACTATTTTTTTTTTTATTTTATCAAATATAGCTTGAAGATGACATTGGGCCTCGGGCAAGCTTGACAAACTGGGCCTTCAGCGGGCTGGGCCCCAAAACACACGGCCTAGGTCCAAGACTATGGTCATGGGCCAGGCTTGGGCCTGGTTAGGCCTAGCCGCTCTGGATTGTGAGCGGATCTTGAGTGGGCCGATTTTACACCCCTACTCACATTGTAGATGAAGTGCTTTGGCCATTATCATGTTAATGATACCAACTAGTACGGGTGTGCGCAGTGCAGTTTGGACGATTTGAGAGTAAAATTAAAAACCAAATGGCGGATTGACGGATTGGCAAATTACCGGATTGACAAATTATGGTTTGGGTGATTTTTGGCGAATTGACGGATTGAAGAATATTTTAACTAATAATACATTTTCATAATATATAACACTAATTTCTATAATATTTTTTGTATATGTAACACAAAGTAATTTTATATAATATGTTTCATATATATAGCTAATAATTTGTAATAAATTTTATATCTTAAATCTCTTTTACACTCATTTTTACATTGATATTTCATTAGATGTTAGAAAATATATATGTATTAATTATAACAGAGCAGAGCGGTTTGGAAGGCAAATTATAAATTTTAAAGTTTAAACCATGGTTGGCAGTTAGAGCTGTGCGGATTGATGCAAATCGGTCCGATTTTAGCGAATTTGATGGTATTTTGCACAACCTTCACTATAATATATAAGAGTTTTAAAGACTAATTTTTGATCTTTAAAAATGAAAATTTTGTTGTAAAAGACATTTAAGGACCAATTTCTATCGTCGTGAGGATAGTTGCTAAAAGTGTCGTAGAAGACCCCTGACAGCATCCTCTCTGGCCAGTGGATGTGGTTCGATACATCCGTTCGTGTGGAATATCGAACAGCCGCATTGGAAGTGGAATATCTTTCTGCGTTGGGCCTTCTTTTTCTCATTGCGATGCCTCTTCTTGATTGGTTCTGGCGAATAAGGGTTGATTGATTGTGTAGAACTCTGCGTTTCGGATCGTCCAAGCCTGGATTGGGCCATAAGTGGTGGGCCAAAAGCCCCTATAGGCCCACCTACGTCACTGATATAAAAAAAAAAAAAAAGTCAGAATTTGAAACTCTGTTATTTTCAGTTTCCATATTTTCTCACTTGAATGCTAAAAATAACAATTTTTATTGAAAAAAAAAATTGATTTTAGAAAAATTTACGCTCATATAAACTTCAATTATACAACTTATTTTAATTATGTAATATTTTTCTCCAAAACAATAATGTAATTTCTTTGTTATTAAAGTTAAGGAGTTTGTGGCTAGTGATAGTGTGGTTTGACAGCTGTTAAAAGAAGTTGTTGTAATTGAAAGACAAAGTTCACTTCATTTTGTTTTTTTAATTTTTTTCCACCAAACATGTTCATTATGCCCTTGTGCTCGGGCTGGACTTGAGCTCAGACTTGGGAAGGGGGCCTGGGTTGGGACTATTTTTTTATTTTTATTTTATCAAAGATAGCTTGAATATGGTATTGGGCCTCGGGCAAGCTTGACAGACTGGGCCTTGAGCAGGCTAGTGGGCTGGGCCCCAAAGCACACGGCCTAGGTTCAGGACTATGGTCATGGGCCAGGCTTGGGCTTGGCCGCTCAGGATTGTGAGCCGATTTTACACCCTTACTCACATTGTAGAGGAAGTGCTTTGGCCATCATCATGTTAATGATACCAACTAGTACGGGTGTGCGCAGTGCGGTTTGGACGATTTGAAAGTAAAATTACAAATCAAATGGCGGATTGACGGATTGGCAGATTATCGGATTGACAAATTACGGTTTGGGTGATTTTTGGCGAATTGACAGATTGAAGAATATTCTAACTAATAATACATTTTTATAACATATAATACTAATTTGTATAATATTTTTTGTATATGTAACACAAAGTAATTTTATATAATATGTTTCATATATATAGCTAATAATTTGTAATAAATTTTATATCTTAAATCTCTTTTACACTCATTTTTACATTGATATTTCATTAGATGTTAGAAAATATATATGTATTAATTATAACAGAGCAGAGCGGTTTGGAAGGCAAATTATAAATTTTAAAGTTTAAACCGTGGTTGGCAGTTAGAGCTGTGCGGATTGATGCAAATCGGTGTGATTTTGGCGAATTTGATGGTATTTTGCACAACCTTCACTATAATATATAAGAGTTTTAAAGACTAATTTTTGATCTTTAAAAATGAAAATTTTGTTGTAAAAGACATTTAAGGACCAATTTCTATCGTCGTGAGGATAGTTGCTAAAAGGTCGTCCCGAAAAGTCAAAAACAAGGCTTTCAGCGACAAAATTTTGAAAATGTCACTAATAAATAGACTTTTTGGGACAAAATAATTTGGTCTTAAAATGATTTATTTTTTGAGATAAAAAACTTGGTCCCAAAATGATAATAATTTATTACTAACGTCCAATTTTCGTTACTAAAAATATAATGACAACACTTTTCGCAACAAAAATAATTGGTCACTAAAAAATAATTTTGTCCATAAATTTTAATATCTGAAACCTTAATTTTATTTTATTTTATTTTATTTTATTTTATTTTATTTTATTTTATTTTATTTTATTTTATTTTATTTTATTTTATTTTATTTTATTTTATTTTATTTTATTTTATTTTATTTTATTTTATTTTATTTTATTTTATTTTATTTTATTTTATTTTATTTTATTTTATTTTATTTTATTTTATTTTATTTTATTTTATTTTTTGTAATGTCTAGCAACTAGTATAGGAAGAAGTGCTTTGAAATGCATTTAGGGCATCACTTTGCATAGATCACATGGAGGGTTTTGTTTTGTTTGGTTTTTATTTTTATTTTTATTTTTTACAAGCACGTTATTTAATCGTAAAAATTTATATAAATATTTCCCCACCGCTATTCTTTTACATAATATGAAATCTTGTCAAGTACAATGGTCAGTGTGAGACAATAATTTACCGGGCTAATAATTCCAAAGCTTGACAATGTAGTCGTCATCTTGCATGCAATAAGCTGAGTAAATACACTCTCCGTCAGGCTTTGAGACCACTGCAGGTCAGCCATGTATACATTGTCACATTGAACGTTCGGACTTCTAGTGCTTTCCGGAGGTTGTAGTTGAACATGCATTCTATCTTGTATACGCCCTGATTCCCCAGCATGGACATGTCTACTGCTTTGAACCACATCGGGTTCCTCAAAGTGTCGTAGAAGACCCCTGACAGCATCCTCTCTGGCCAGTGGATGTGGTTCGATACATCCGTTCGTGTGGAATATCGAACAGCCGCATTGGAAGTGGAATATCTTTCTGCGTTGGGCCTTCTTTTTCTCATTGCGATGCCTCTTCTTGATTGGTTCTGGCGAATAGGGGTTGATCAATTGTGTAGAACTCTGCGTTTCAGATCGTCCAAGCCTGGATTGGGCCATAAGTGGTGGGCCAAAAGCCCCTATAGGCCCACCTACGTCACTGATATAAAAAAAAAAAAGGTCAGAATTTGGAACTCTGTTATTTTCAGTTTCCATCTTTTCTTACTTGAATGCTAAAAATAACAATTTTTATTGAAAAAAAAATTGATTTTAGAAAAATTTACGTTCATATAAACTTCAATTATACAACTTATTTTAATTATGTAATTTTTTTCTCCAAAACAATAATATAATTTCTTTGTTATTAAAGTTAAGGAGTTTGTGGCTAGTGATAGTGTGGTTTGACAGCTGTTAAAAGAAGTTGTTGTAATTGAAAGACAAAGTTCACTTCATTTTGTTTTTTTAATTTTTTTCCACCAAACATGTTCATTATGCCCTTGTGCTCGGGCTGGACTTGAGCTCAGACTTGGGAAGGGGGCCTGGGTTGGGACTATTTTTTTATTTTTATTTTATCAAAGATAGCTTGAAGATGGTATTGAGCCTCGGGCAAGCTTGACAGACTGGGCCTTGAGCAGGCTAGTGGGCTGGGCCCCAAAGCACACGGCCTAGGTTCAGGACTATGGTCATGGGCCAGGCTTGGGCTTGGCCGCTCTGGATTGTGAGCCGATTTTACACCCTTACTCACATTGTAGAGGAAGTGCTTTGGCCATCATCATGTTAATGATACCAACTAGTACGGGTGTGCGCAATGCGGTTTGGACGATTTAAAAGTAAAATTACAAATCAAATGGCGGATTGACGGATTGGCAGATTATCGGATTGACAAATTACGGTTTGGGTGATTTTTGGCGAATTGACAGATTGAAGAATATTCTAACTAATAATACATTTTTATAACATATAATACTAATTTGTATAATATTTTTTGTATATGTAACACAAAATAATTTTATATAATATGTTTCATATATATATATTGATTTGTAATAAATTTCACATCTTAAATCATTTACATTCATTTTTACTTTGATATTTCATTAGACGTTTAAAAATATATATGTATTAATTATAACGGAGCGGAGCGGTTTCGAAAACGGATTATAAATTATAAAATTTAATCTGCTGTTAATAGATAGAACAGTATGAATTAATACGAATCGATACGATTTTAACAGATTTGATAGTATTTTGCACAACCTTACTAATACCAAACCTTTTTTTGTCTTCAATCTAATTAATGTATTGATAACATGATATTTATAGGTACATGTCAACATGTTTAAAGAGTCCAAGTGTATTGGGGATAAGCAAAAATAAATAAATAAAATTTAGAAATCAATACACTTTTATTAATTTTATAATAATTTTTACTCATTTAAAAATAATTTTTAATTTTTTTTATTATTTTTAAAACACATTTTATATTTTTGTCAACATTAAACAATGCATAAGAGAATGGTGAAAAACATTGGGATAAGTATTTAAACAATGATTAAAAAGTGTTTTGACGTTACTAAAAGGGCAAATCATACTAAACCGTCACTCATTTGTATCAAAGTACTATTTTATTACTCTAAACCCCTTTCATTAGGATTTTGTCATGAATTTAAGCAGAATTGGGTCATATATAAATTACATAACACACTAATTGATTTTTAAGAACAATAATATTTACTTTGCTTGGTTCTTCTTTTCTGAAAATACTTTTCAGAAAATTATATTTTCATATTTTTCATATTTTTTTACTGAATTTTTTTAATATTTTCAACATTTTTTTTTTATTTTTTAGATATACCTAACATAAATATACCTAAAAAGTAAAAAAATTGTGAAAAAAAACCTTTTAAAAATTCACTAAATACCAAAAATACAAAAAAAAAAAAACCGAGAATTCAGTACATTTTTTAAATATTTTTATGTATTTATTAATTTTTTAAAATATTTTTTCACAAAATTTTTACTTTTTAGATACATCTAAGTAAGATGCATCTAAAAAAGTTTAAAATTTTAAAAATATTCATTAAAAACAAAAAAAAAAACACGAAAATAAAAAAACACAATTTTTAAAAAACTTAATTCAAAAAACTCAAACAAAATACACTGATTCTTATTTGCACTTTGTCTTCTTTATCTTAGTGGTACATAGCAAATGAGATCATCAAATAAGAGTATTATTATTATAAAAATTTGGGTAAATTACACTGACCTCCCATGAGGTTTACCTTAATTACAAGGACCTCCCTTGCAGTTTCAAAAATTACACAGACTCCCTTACTTTTGAAACTAATATACAGATACCCCTTCTGTTACTTACTCGTCCAAATTCAAACAGATTTAGCTGATTTTATCCAAAATTATTGTTCAAATTCCAATACTGCCCTTACCTCCCCCATACATATATATATATAAGATATATATATATATATATATCACTGTACTCTCTCTCTCTCTCTCTCTCTCTATGCTCTACCTCTCTCCTTCCGTCGTCCTCCGCTGCCCCGTCGTCCTTTGCTGCCACATCGCAAATGATTTTCATGTGAATTTTCAATTCTATAATTTTTTTTTTTTTTTTTTGTGTAGTTGTTGTTGTTGATAATGATATACTGATTTTTTGATCTAGATTTTTTCTTTTTTGTTGTTGTTCTACATCTGTTCAAATTATTATTATTATTATTATTATTATTATTATTATTATTATTATTATTATTATTATTATTATTATTATTATGTAG
>NW_021025943.1:429170-482220 GCF_004153795.1 Camellia sinensis | reverse complement strand
CTGCTCTGATACCATGTAGAAATTTAATGTATAAAGAGAAATAGAGAATTGAGAAATAGAGAATTGTATTATTGATTGATGAATTGATTGATATATTTGTGATAGTTACAAATTCCTATATATAGAAGAAAATGTGGTAGTAGGTGTAGGAGTGAAGTGGAGGTGGTAGGTGGAGTGTGTGGTAGTGGAGGTGAGTGGAGGTGGTAGGTGATGATATATTTTAACAGCCCCCCATGATAAATGAGTGATGAGAGAGTGGTTCTGCAACTAGGGTGGATGGCCGTAGAGCTTTTTGATGAGACAATGGATAGTGATGAGGGTTTCACCCCCCTCCACAGAGAAGTAAGAGTTTAAGTTGTTGGATTTGGTTGCATCATGAGGAATCCGGGGTAGTTTATATTTTGTTGAGGGAAGTGATGGAAAATAATACATGTGTATTAGAATTTTTGCAAATATCACTTTATATTTATTGTATATACTACTTGAATATATATATATATATATATATGAGAATATAGGTTGCTAAAACATTGTAGGTATTTTATTTATTTATATTTTTTTTGCGACGGTAACAAGATGGTCGCTAATACATTGTAGGTATTTTTTTAATTTTTTTGCGACGGCAAAATATTAGTCGCGATAAGTAGATTAGGCGGTCGCAAATAGTTTGCGACTGCTATTTTGCGGTCGCAAAAAGTATTTGCCACCCCCACATTCGCGACCCCCATTTGCCGTCGCATGGGCCGTCGCAAAAAGTCTTTTGCGACTGTTTTTTATTATTTGCGACGGTTTATAGCGGTCGCAAAAAGTGGTTTTTTTAGTAGTGTCATTTACTTTTTAGAATATATCAAGTAAAATATATTTATAAAAAGTCAAGGGGTGTTTCTATTTGCACACCACATTTCATCTCAAGGCACACCATTAATTAGTTTATTTTTTATTACAATATTAACCTAATGTAAAATGACCACAAAGAATAAAGGGTTATGATACATACCTTACGTAATACACACCAATTACTTATTGCACAGTACACCCAATTTTGATTTTTTATTTTTCACTCAATACACACTATCAATTTTTAAAAATTTCCAAAATATCCTCATCTTCTCTAACCATAACCATAACCATAACCATAACCATAACCCTATCCCTATCCCTATCCCTAACTCTACCCCGCAATCGCCACCGCCATCAACCATTGCTGTCAGCCATCCTACATCTTCCTGCCGCCGTTACCGTCCGGCCGACACCATTCCCTTTTCTGTTTCCATCCCCAATCCATTTGCGTTCTTGTCATGGCAGCAACTCATGTTGCCCTTTCCTTCATTGCTGACATTGCAACTCATAATAAAATTTGTATTGCGTAGATTGAGAAATTTGTATGAATGTTAAAAATGTAATTGACTAGAAGGATAAAGATGTAATAATTTTTTTTAAGGAAATGGAAGATTGAAGATCGTAGGTGCAGTCTGTGAGTGAGTAAGGATAAAGATGTAAGATTGTGGGTGAAGTGTGTGAGTAAGGATAAAGATGAAAGATTGTGGTGTGTATTGAGAAAATTTCTTATTTATCAAATTAGTAAAGGTGTGCCTTGAGTAGTGGTGTGCTTTGAGATGAAATGTGGTGTATAAATAGAGGCACCCAAAGTCAAGTTAATCGGATATTGATATTCATTTTCTCAAATTACTTTGGTATTCTGTTTTATCCTTGAAATTACATTTACCATTCATTTTTTTATATACGAATATGATTTGATGAAAAAATTATCGATATCCGATTAACTTGATTTTTTACAGATATATTTTATTCTATATATTTTCAAAAGTCAACGGTTTAAATTATAGAAATAAATTTTAAAATGGATCCAATTACCTTTTGCGCTTAATAAAAAGCCTGTAATAAAAGAGAGGTCTGATTCAGTTCTTGATTACTAAATCATGAAAAAAATTCTAGTTCTCTATTTCAATTCCAAGGTTGTCCTTGGGATTTGTCCTTTTAATTTTGTGCAGTCCGAACGCGTTCAAATGAAAGGTGTTCTTTGGTACAAATTTTTGTATGTATTACGTAATATTATTTTTTACCAATCACAAATGTACACTCCTTAAACTCCTTACTAAAGCCAAATATTGGACCCAATTTGTTGTGGTATTGCGCAAACAAGCCTAGGTGCAACCTGCCTAGGACTTTTTTTAGGTAATTACAATATGCCTTGGGATTGTCACAATTTATCTTTTTTCTCTTTTCATTACTGGAGATTTTATTTGTACTCAAAAAATTATTATGTTTAATTTTTTAATATATCTTATTAAATTATTTAAAATTATAATTTACTCTCAATATACCTTATATTTTTTTTTCCTAAATTGCCCTTAAAAGATACACCCAAATTATAAATAAATCAAAATCATAAATTGTCTCAAGTAAAAGATATCGATGAAAGAGGACGACAAAAAACACATCTCTCTTCATCTCCACCTCTTCATTCTCTTCCAATCTGATACTATTAATATATAGTAATAGTATCAAGCATATATATACACATTCATAGATATGATTGTAAGAAACAATTAGCCCAGGTTGTAGAGGTTTGTGATCTACGATATTTTTCAACTAGTGGGTGGTCTTGATGCTTGCTCTTTGATGCTTGCAGTGGCACAAGTAGGTGGTACGGGGGCTATGTGTAAAACCTGGTGTTTATTCCCCCTTTTGGTTAGCTGATCCTCTTAGAAAGGATGGCGAACTGTTTTTGTTTAAATTCTAATTTTATCAATATATTTACTGTTAATAAAAAGAGTAACAATAGAATAAAAAATAATGATGTTAATAATAATGATGAGTTTTGATGAGGTGGATTGGAGTTTTGGAATAAGTAAGAAAATGAAAAAAAAAAAAATTGAAATTTAAAAAAGAAGATGGAGATACTTAAATATGAAGAATATGTATAAATTACTTGGTTGTACTATTTTATTTTAAAATTTAATATGTATTATCTTTATTAATAAAATTACAATGTAATTGTTAGTTTAATTGTTTAATGGTTTGGTTTTTATTTTATTTTATTTTTATTTTCTGAATTTTTATTTTATTTTATTTTCTTCTGCTAACTTAGATTATTTTATTTTATTGTCTTATTTATTTATTCATTGTAGTTCATATGTGTGTTTGTCAATTTGTCTCATGCTAACTTAGTATAAGTTAATTTTTGTAGTATATATATAACCCAAATAATATTTATTTTTTTTATTTAAAATAAAAATTAAATTAAATAAAAGAGTGAGGCCTCGTTTGGGAACAGACTATTTTAGTAACTTTTTGACTTTTTATGAAAAGATGTGCAGAAAAGTAGAGAGATGATGTGACAATTTTTAGTAACTTTTTGACTTTTTGACTAAAATAGTCACTGAATCTTGAATTTTCAAATCTAACGAAGATAACTCTTACCAATTGAGTTACAAACAATATAATATATAATTTATCTAATTTTTATTTATTTAAATTGTACATTCATTATGTATGCTAGCCACTTATATAATTATATTAGTTCACTGGTATCAAGCCTAGGGTAGAGCTTTCTAAAGATCTCCATAAGAGAAAGGAAAATGCTAGAGAGCTCTAAATCTAGAGCTCTAATTTGAGCTCTAATTTGAGCTCTAGTGATGTGTCAAAGCAAAGCAAAAAAATATTTATCATTTAAAAAATAGACGGTACACTCTCCAAATCATACTCACAATTTACTTTTTTGTTTTAATAGCAAATGTAATTCAATCGTACGGATATCAATGTTTGAGAAAATCTAATTTTTCCACGGGAAATGATACAGAGCTCTAAATCTAGAGTTTTAATTTGAGCTCTAGTGATGTGTTAAAGTAAAAAAAAAAAAAACACAAACATCACATCAGGGTGGGTCCCACCTTCCCATTAGAGCTATTAGAGCTCTTATATTAGAGCTCTAAAACATTTTTGCTTTCTAAAATATTTCCACAGTAGTGGGGCTGCCAGCAGTGACGCCGCTTCCCCAATCCAATTAGACTAACTAATCAATTGGCGTGGGAGTGGATTGGGTTTTACCACGTCACCGCAAAATAATTTATTTAATAATTACTCTTGTAGAGTTTGGTAGTCTGAAACAACGATTTGTTATTGATTTGTTTCATGCTCGTATGAATTTCTCTCATCAGAAATTTAGATTCAAAAACTCTCTTGAAAAAGAAAAAAAAAAATGAAATTATAAGTGGCTAGCATACGCAATGAAAAATGTTTAGAGCTCTCTAGCATTTTCCTTTCTCTTACAAAAATATTTTAGAGCTCTAATATAAGAGCTCTAATAGCTCTAATGGGAAGGTGAGACCCACCCTGATGTGATGTTTTTTTTTTTTTTTTTTTTTTTTTTTTTTTTTTTTTGCTTTGACACATCACTAGAGCTCAAATTAGAGCTCTAGATTTAGAGCTCTCTAGCATTTTCCTTTAGAAAGATAGTTAAAAATTAGTTTTTGATTTTTTTTAACCTTTTCATGAGAGTGAGAAATAGGTTAAAAATTAAAAAGTGATTTTTAATCTACTTTTCAAAATAAGCCTGTATTCTTTGCTGTGCCTAAAACGGCACAGTTTCAGCTTTTTTTTTTTTTTTTTTTTTTTTTTTTTTTTTCCCCATGTCTTCACCATGTTTTTTGGTGTGATAAATTACACTTTTTTTTATTTTTATTCTTTTATTTTAAGATTTAGGGTTTAGGGTTTAATTCTTAAAATTTATTTATTTATTTATTTTAGTGTTTAGAGTTTAGGGTTTAGGATTTACGGTTTAATTCTTAAAATTTATTTTTTTATTTTAGGGTTTAGGGTTTAGAGTTTAATTCTTAATTTTTTTTTTTAATTTTAGGGTTTAGGGTCTTAAAATTTATTTAATTTATTTTTTTATTTTAGGGTTTAGGGTTTAATTCTTAATTTTTATTTTATTTTAGGGTTTAGGGTTTAATTCTTAAAATTTATTATTATTTTTTTTATTTTAGGGTTTAAGATTTAGGAAAAAATATAATTCACCATGCCAAAAAACATAGTGAGAACATGAAAAAAAAAAAGAAAGGTTGAAACTGTGCTGTTTTAGGCACAAGAGTGACCTCATGTCCTTGGATTGGTCGGTATATCATTTTCTTTAGAAAAATTTACTTATCAATTTTATCATTTTCTTTAGAAAAATTTACTTATCAATTTTATCTCGAGGAATGATGAATCGTTTAATTTTAAGAATTTTTTTTTTTTAAGATCAATTAGTTATATTGATTTTGGAAAGGTAGATTTAATATATTATTTAGAAATTAGATTCACAATTATACTCTTATTTCTATTATGTTTTTCTGTTTTTCTTTTGGGCTACAAAGGTAAAATACACAATTTATGAGAATCAAAGTTGAGATGAATTTTTATATGAGAATCTTTTTTATTTGGAAAATATTTCAAAAGGCATACAAAAATGACTTAAAATATAAGATTCTTCAAACATTTTAAAAGGATGTAAGATATTTCAAACATTTCAAAAGGACTACAAAAATTCCTTAGTAAGTTTTTGGATAAATGTATAATTTGAAACTATAATACTCCAATGAATAATGTTTTAGAGCACTAAATTGGGAGCTCTAGAGCATCACTAATGATATGGCACAGTGGGCCCCACCAAAGTGATGTTATGTTTTGGCTTGAGTTTTTTTTTTTTTTTTTTTTTTTTTTAAGCTCATTAGAGTTATTAGTGGTCCAAAAATTAGTGGGATGAATCACCACTCTACTCCAATGTAACATTCAAATGTAAGACTCAAAAAAAAAAAAAAAAACTCTTTAGTGTATTTTTTTCGAATGTAACACTCCAAAAAAGCTCTTTAGTATAACACTCGAATGTAACACACACACAAAAAACTATTTAATGTACTTTTTTTAAATGTAACACTTCAATATAACATTTCAAAAAAAGGTATGGGATTTTTCAAACTATTCCAAAAGGAAGGAGTGCAAAAATTCTTTAGTAAGATTTGGGTAAATGTATAATTTCAAATTATGATTGTTATGTTTGAAAAAAATACATTAAGAAATTTTTTAGTATTTTTGTGTGTGCTATCTTGGAGTGTGTTACATTAAAGTGTTACGTTTGAGATTACATTGATTGGAGTGTTACATATGGGAAAAGTATGCTAAGGAGTTTTTTTGTGTGTTATACTAGAATGTTACGTTTAAGAAAAATACACTAAGAATTTTTTTTGAAGTGTTACGTTGTTACGTTTAGAAAAAATACATTAAGTCATTTTTAGTGTATTACATTGGAGTATTACGATATTAGAGTTTTTGTTCTTAATGTGGGATTTGTTCTAAAATGAGGAAAAATCTAAAACCGCTATAGTACAAATTACCTCAATATGTAATTTTACATTTGGAAAAAACTCATTTCTATCCCTAAAAATTTAAATTCAAATGTGTAAGGAACTACCTTTTTTGTGTAATTTACACTTTAATAGGGTCTTTGGGCTCATAAGAAAAAAAAAAAAAAAAAAAAAAAAAGAAAGAAAAAAGAATGATTAAACAATTCATAAGATCACATTTTGAGATTTATTGGTACTTCACCCTTAGCTTTAATGTTGTGTTTAGTTTATGAATTTGGATAAAAATTTAAAAATGTGAATAAAGTATAACTATATTTTACACTTTTGTTTCTTTTTATTTTTTAAATTTCTACCCAAATTCATAAATTAAATGCAATTTGAATTTTTTTTCAAAACTAATTATTTAGTGGTACATTTCTTATATGCACAAACCCAACTTTCATTTAGCTAGTGCTTGGTTTATCAAAATGAAGGTAGAATTAAATTGTCAATTTATTGAAACATTCAATTTTAATATTTATTTTATTGTATTAAAATAATATATTATAAATTTACCTATTATTTATCATTGCAATGAAATAATCATTTTATACGGAAACTAAAGAATTATTCATTTCATTATGTTCCATTTTCATTCTAGTTTACTTTTACGTTTAGACCATTTATTATTATTTTTTAAACTTTTGCTCATATTAAACAGTTGTTATGTGGCAACCCACACCCCCCACCCCCCAAAACAAAAAAAAACAAAAAAACTTATGCAAAAAAATAAAAAATAAAAAATAAATAAATTATTGAATAATCAAATTTATCAAGGAAGATAACAATTTTTGGTAGCTTTTGAAAACCGCATTAATAAATTCACTGTAATACAGAGATGGCAAGTCAAATTTTTAGCACTGCTTCAAAATGTTAGAGATTTTTTTTTTTTTTTAAGATCGAGAAGAAAATCTTTATTGGAAAATAATTAAAAAGATCAGATCAATCTCATATATGGGTATTATAAATTTCAAAAAGAGATAAATAACTTTCATAAAATGAAGGATCTAAACCTCCATAGAGGGGAAGAAACAACAGTGCTAGGGCCCTCGAATTGTGAGGCTCGAATGGGCCTCGAATTTATTTATTTATTTATTATTTTTTTTGGGCTATGTTGGTTTGGTTTGGTTTAGTGTTTTTTTTTTTTTTTTTGGAAGGGTGGTTATATATATGTATAGGGGTGTGTCAAAAAATTAAACATCTCGCACCAACTCATTAGCCTAACTAATTATATGAAATTAATAAATTTAAACCAGCAACCTAACTAATCAGTCAATTTTGCTTTTGTTTTTTGTTTGTTTTTTTTTTTTTTGGGAGGGGGCGATTTTTTTTTTTTTTTTTGAAAGGTGGTTATGTGTAGAAATGTGTCAAAAAATTAAACATTCCGCACCAACTCAGTCTGTGTGGTTTGATTAGGTGAGTGAGTTGGGTTGGACTGAATGTAGCCCTTGCCCCCTTCCAAAAAAAAAAACAAACAAAAACAAAAAAAAAGGCGGTCGAGGCGCATTCGAGCCTCACAATTTGAGGCCCCAAACATTTCTCGAGGAAGAAAAGGCCCCTACAAAGGAAGAAAACAAATCTCCACACAGAAATGATTATTACATCAATAAACTAAAATTTAAAATAAAAATAAAAATAAAACACATATCCAATTCACCATCGAACTCATCCAAAACTCCACTACTCTATAACCTTCAACTTGAAATCTAAAGACCCTACCTCCTCTGGTCAAGATAGAACATTGAGGTTCAGGTGGTCGCCTAACGTGAAACAAATGCATTACCCAGTTTCGACTTTCGGATTGAGAGAAAATCTAAAGTTAGATCTTAAAGTTTTGAGCTCGAGGGTGAAGAAAGTAATGCCGTTATGGCTGAACTAGTGAGACAAACATATCAAATTTAAAGGAGGATCAAATGGAGGGGGAGGGAGAGGAGAGGCAGATCAGACAAGTGGGGGAACCACTGCCATCTCCATCTCCTTCTCCCTTTCAAAAAAATCTAAAGAGAAAAGCAATAGAGTTTCAGAATTTTTTAAAAGTTTATAAGTTTTACGATCGAAAGATTAGGAGTTAGCAAATGTGAAATCACTACGGATTGTACATGTTGGTTTGTTCTTAATGTGGGATTTGTTCTTATGATTCAATTATTTGATTAAACCCTATCAGAAAAAAAGTATTTGATTAATAAATCAAGTTCACTATTTACTTTCAGGTTTGTCTATTTCTCTGATTACATCTCTAAGTTGAATTGCTTGTAATTCTTTTTGAGATATACTATCTGCTTCTTGAGATATTTCTTGACCATCTATATTAGTCATCAGGAAGATTAGTTCTTCATCACTAGAAATTTCGTACAAGATTTGTTCTTCGTCAGAAATTTTTTCGCCATATAATATTTCAAAGTCTTGTTCTTCAAGAACTTTGATAATTTTCTTTGCACTTTTTTCCCTTTTTGGGTATTCGGGTGCATAGTGACCTTCTTCATTACAAATGTAACATTTACAAGTTTTCTTTTTTGAAACACTTATTAGTTTCTTTTTCCGAACATATTTTTTTATTTTTTGAAATTTTTTTGTTCTTTTTCCAAGGTTTTCATTTATATTTTTTGTGTGTTTTGGAAAATTCTTTTCACCTAGTAAATGAATTACAACCAATTTTCCAATTTTCTTTCAAAATTTTGTCACAACATTTTTGCCCATATTTCAAGTTGGAAATTTGATTTTTTATTTTGTTTTTTCGCCTTTGCTTCTAAACACCGATCTGCTATCAATCTTAGAACATAATTAATGCGAAAACCAAGATTATCATATTCTTCTTTTCCCATTTTTTTTTTTTGAGAAAACTAGGATATGTTTTAATACATAACTCATCCCATAGATTTGGGAGTTTATGGAAAAATTAATCTAGCCAGGGTTGATTTGCTGGTGGATCAATAAGATAATAATATTTATTAAAAGTTTGAACATAATCTTCAAAAAGACAAATATTACATAATTGTACTTTAGCTAAAATATAATTTACATCTGCTTGCAAATTAGTATCTCCTGCAAAACCACATAAATTTTCTTTTATGATTTTTGCAAACTCAGCTAATATTGTGTCAAGTATGAGAAAATTTGCCAATAAAGTTGTTTTCTGATTTTTTTCCAATTTCAGATTTTTCCCACTGTTTTAACCATTGCAAAACATCTCCCTGGAGAGTTGCTGCAATATAATCAAGGAATTTTTCTTTTAACCAACTATTTTTATAATTGGTAATAATAATGGACAAGGATTGTGTCCAATCATCAATTGCTTGTGGCTGGTCTTTAAATGGGACAAGTGACAAGTCTAAATAAGTACCATTTTGAGCTCTTGGATACTTATGGCTGTTATCTTTTCTAGATATTATTGGCTCAGCTATAGGATTGGAGGTGCTTCCACTGTTAGTATCATTTTTAACTACATTTATTTGAATAAAGTCAAAATTTTCTCCATCTCCCCATATGCCAAACAATTCGGGATCAATCGGCTTTTCTGCCTTTCTTTTTCCCTTATTTATTTCTGGTGAAACATCTTGATCTATTGTTTCTTCAGATGAGGATGATTGACTATCATCCACTACAACAAAAAAGGCTTTTGGTGACAAACTGATTTTGTCTCCAAACATCAAATTTTCGTCACTAAAGTGATCTGCGACGAAAAAAATTTGTCACCACGTTCGTGGCCTATACGTCGTCGCTGAAAGTACCTGGTGACGAAAAACAGTTTCGTCGCCTATTTTTGATTTTTGGTGACGAATTGTTGCGTCTCCAAATGTTGAATTTTTCGTCCTCTATAATATCAATTTCGTCGCCAAAACTAAATAATATTTTATTTTAATTTTTTTTCGCGACGAAATATTTCGTCACCAAATAGATTTTAGTGACGAAAGTTTTCCTCACCAACGATATGGATTAAGGTGACAAAAAAATTCGTCACTAAAATGAGCAAAAAAGAAAATTCTTCAATGACAAAAAACATTTTGTCACCAAATATTTCAATTTAGCGACGAAATATTCAGCAAATGTGACGAAATTATTTGTTTGGTATTGTATCATTAGTGACAAAATTATTCTTCGTGTTTTTTGCAAACTAGTAGCGACATTTTTTATTTCGTCACTAATAAAAATTAAAAATTTTGAAAATAGGGGTACTATTTTCTTCCGAAATTTTTTGTTTTCAGTAACAATTCCCTGCGCATTTCAATAACTTGTTCAATAAAATATCTATTACAAATCAATACAGAAATCTGTTCATTTTTATAAACATCACATTCGAATTTCAGCACTATCCACAAAAATACAATATGAACAGCATGCAGATTATAAACATGTCTCCTAATATCCACAAAAAACGTCTACTAAAATCCACAAAAATATAATATCAACCGCATGCGGATTACCAAACACATCTCCTAATATCCAACAAAAACATGTCTACTGATATCCACAAAAATATAATATCAAGGGCGGATTACCGAACATGGCCTGTAATACCAACAAAAATAGAAAATTTACAACCAACCAAAATACATGTAAGGTAATATGAACAAAAACACAAAATGAGCTACCATCTGCCCTCCAAATTACCAAACATGTCCATATCAAATCTCGAATCTGCAAAAAAATGAAACACAAAAATAAATAAATAAATAAATAAAATGCAAGTTAGACAATTATTATCTTATCCATAAATTATACAATTTAACATGCATTTTTCGAATTAGTTTTCAAATCGAAGTCCCGTGCTAGTTCCGTAAGTTTCCATAACTCACATTGGTCCCTCCCGAGGTGTTTGAGGTGTTCACCGGGCCGTCCCGTGGCTGTTGCACGATTTTGGCTCCCGAAGGTCTATTTTCAAGCTTAAGTGTCAGAAAGTGCATTTTTGGACTTAGTTTTCAAACCGGGAGTCCCATGCTAGTTCCGTAAGTTTCCACAACTCACATTGGTCACCTCCGACGTGTTTGAGGTGTTTCCTGGGTTGTCCCGTGGCTGTTGCACAATTTTGGCCCCTCGAAGGTCTATTTTCAAGCGTAAGTGTGAAAAAGTGCATTTTTGGACTTAGTTTTCAAACCGGGAGTCCCGTGCTAGTTCCGTAAGTTTTCACAACTCACATTGGTCCCTCCCGATGTGTTTGAGGTGTTCCCCGGGCCGTCTCGTGGTTGTTGCACGATTTTGCCCCCCAATGGTCTATTTTCAAGCTTAAGTGTGAAAAAGTGCCTTTTTGGACTTAGTATTCAAACGGGGAGTCCCGTGCTAGTTCCGTAAGTTTCAATAACTCACATTGGTCCCTCCCGAGGTTTTTGAGGTGTTCCCTGGGCTGTCTCGTGGCTGTTGCACGATTTTGGCCCCTGGTGGCCTATTTTCAAGCTCAAGTGTGAAAAAGTGCATTTTTGGACATAATTTTCAAACCGGGAGTCCCGTGCTAGTTCCATAAGTTCCCATAACTCACATTGGTCCCTCCCGAGGTGTTTGAGGTGGTCCCCGGGCCGTCTCGTCGCTGTTGCACGATTTTGGCCACCGAAGGTCTATTTTCAAGCTTTAAGTGTGAAAAAGTGCATTCTTGGACTGAGTTTTCAAACCAGGAGTCTTGTGCTAGTTTCATAAGTTTTCACAACTTATATTGATCCCTCCCGAGGTGTTTGAGGTGGTCCCCGGGCCGTCTCATGGCTGTTGCACGATTTTGGCCCCCGGTGGCCTATTTTCAAGCTTAAGTGTGAAAAATTACATTTTTGGACTTAGTTTTTAAACCGGGAGTCCCGTGCTGGTTCCGTAAGTTTCCACAACTCACATTGGTCTCTCTCGAGATTTTTGAGGTAGTCCACGGGCCGTCTCGTGGCTGTTGCACGATTTTGGCCCCCGAAGGTCTATTTTCAAGCTTAAGTGTGAAAAAGTGCCTTTTGGGACTTAGTTTTCAAACGGGGAGTCCCGTTCTAGTTCCATAAGTTTTCAAAACACACATTAGTCCCTCTGGAGGTCTTTGAGGTGTTCCCCGGGCCGTCCCGTGGCTGTCGCACGATTTTGGCCCCCGAAGGTCTATTTTCAAGCTTAAGTGTGAGAAAGTGCATTTTTAGACTTAGTTTTCAAACCGGGAGTCCCGTGCTAGTTCTATAAGTTTCCAAAACTCACATTGGTACCTCCCGACGTGTTTGAGGTGTTCCTTGGGCCGTCCCGTGGCTGTTGCACGATTTTGGCCTCCGGTGGCCTATTTTCAAGCTTAACTGTGAAACAGTTCATTTTTGGACTTAGTTTTCAAACCGGGAGGCCCGTGTTAGTTTCGTAAGATTCCAAAACTCACATTGGTCCCTCCCGACGTGTTTGAGCTATTCCCTGGGCCTTCCCATGGCTGTTGCACGATTTTAGCCCCCGGTGGCCTATTTTCAAGCTTAAGTGTGAAAAAGTGCATTTTTGGACTTAGTTTTCAAACCGGGAGTCCCGTGCTAGTTCCATAAGTTTCCACAACTCACATTGGTCCCTCCCGACGTGTTTGAGGTGGTCCCCGGGCTGTCTCGTGGCTGTGGCACAATTTTGACCCCCAAAGGTCTATTTTCAAGCTTAAGTGTGAAAAATTGCATTTTTGGACTTAGTTTTCAAACCGGGAGTCCCGTGCTAGTTCCGTAAGTTTCCACAACTCACATTGATCCCTCCCGAGGTGTTTACGGTGGCCCCCGGGCTGTCTCGTGGCTGTTGGACGATTTTGGTTCTCGGTGGCCTATTTTCAAGCTTAAGTGTGAAAAATTACATTTTTTGACTTAGTTTTTAAACTGGGAGTCCCGTACTAGTTCCGTAATTTCCCACAACTCACATTGGTCTCTCCTAAGGTGTTTGAGGTGGTCCCCAGGCCGTCTTCTGGCAGTTGCACGATTTTGGCCCCCGTAGGTCTTTTTTCGAGCTTAAGTGTGAAAAAATACATTTTTGGAATTAGTTTTTAAACCGGGAGTCCCGTGCTAGTTCCATAAGTTTCCACAACTCACATTGGTCTCTCCTGAGGTGTTTGAGGTGGTCCCCGGGCCGTCCCATGGCTGTTGCACGATTTTGGCCCCCGGTGGCCTATTTTCAAGCTTAAGTGTGAAAAAGTGCATTTTTGGACTTAGTTTCCAAACTGGGAGTCCTGTGCTAGTTTCGTAAGTTTCGACAACTCACATTGGTCCCCTCCAATGTGTTTGAGGTGTTCCCTGGGCCGTCCCGTGGCTGTTGCACGATTTTGGCTCCCCGGTGGCCTATTTTCAAGCTTATGTGTGAAAAAGTGGATTTTTGGACTTAGTTTTTAAACCGGGAGTCCCGTGCTAGTTCCGTAATTTTTCACAACTCACATTGGTCCCTCCTGAGGTGTTTGTGGTGGTCCCCGGGCCGTCTCGTGGCTGTTGCACGATTTTGGCCCCTGGTGGCCTATTTTCAAGCTTAAGTGTGAAAAATTACATTTTTGGACTTAGTTTTCAAACCGGGAGTCTCGTGCTAGTTCCGTAAGTTTTCGCAACTCACATTGGTCTCTCCCGAGGTGTTTAAGGTGGTACCCGGGCCATCTCGTGGCTGTTACACGATTTTGGCACCTGGTGGCCTATTTTCAAGCTTAAGTGTGAAAAATTACATTTTTGGACTTAGTTTTCAAACCGGGAGTCCCGTGCTAGTTTCGTAAGTTCCCACAACTCACATTGGTCCCTCCCGAGGTGTTTAAGGTGTTCCCCAGGCCGTCTCGTGGCTGTTGCACGATTTTGGCCTCCGGTGGTCTATTTTTCGACTAGTTCCATGCCTACATGTTGGAATAGTTTTCGACTTAGTTCTCGACTTAGTTTCATGCCTACATGTTGGAATAGTGCAAATTTTCAAAGTAGTTTCCTAATTGGGAGCCACGTGTATATTTCAATGTTTGTGATGTTTCTTGGGCTTTTACATGCATAGTTCACTATCTTAGTTGAAGAAAAAATTTCTACTAAATTAAGATAGAAACATAATATACTAACCAAGAAGCTTGTCCCTCAGAATCTGAACTTTCCCCACTCTCAAAATTTCCTGTGATACCTTTCTGCCTCAAACACTCGATGATACTCTGTGTCTTCTTGCTTTGTTTCTTCTCTGACTTTTCAAACCTTGCAATTTGTTCATTTTGTTATGCTATTTGCAGCTCGAGGCGTTGAACATAGTCATTATTTTCAGCAGGTGCAATAGTTGTATTCACAGAAGAAGAAGGCCTCATACCGAGTCCTTTCACATAACCTGGCCTTGGCTGAAGCACCTTGACTGACAACTCCTCTGGGGTCAAGGGGATCGCACTAGTCTGCGAAAGGTGTTCTGCTTGCATCTGTATCATGTTGTCCTATTAATTTGAAATAAATCAAACAAGTATTACTTATTCTACCCTACACAGCAAAATAAATAATATTATCAAAATTGAAAGGCATTGTCTTGTACATACATAATTAACTTGGCTCTCCGATGAAATCCATTCATGCATGTCCGAATTGTAGTGGATGGACTTGTAAAATTCTGCTAAATCGGGTACTTTGCCATTTGCAATTATCTGTTTCATTTGTTTGTCAATGTTAATTCAATGATTTAAATAACAAAGCTTACTAATCCAATAAAATAAATTAGTAGAATGCACCGAGCTGTGTACCCTGATCGGAATTGATTTTGAATCACATCGATGTTTTGTTTTCATTTGCATCCTATTATTCACAGTAGCTAGTGATTGTTCCTACACAATTGAAACACCAATACAAACAAGAAAAGATAACATTAGTAAGAAAAAACTTAATTTTTGACAATTAACATACATAAAACATTTTACCTTGAATTTTTTACTATTCCACTTGTCAATTAGAGATGTCCACTGATTGAGAGTAACTCTTGCAGGTGGGTGGCTTCTCGCGTAATCCTCCCCTCTTGCATCCTTAAGTTGTTTGTATTGTTTGTGTAACTTATAGGTGAAACCACTCAATCGTCGACCAAACTGTGTGTCTAAAGCCTTTGCTACTTCAGTCTGATTGCCTTGTAGATCAAACTGATCCTGCAAAATGAAAAAAAATTAAAAATTACAAAGAAACAGAGCCTAGACATGAAAAGAGTTTGTCAATAATTACCGCTAAGCGTTGGATCATCGGCTCCTTATCAGCAACATTCACCTTCTTTCACCTACGAACGCTCAGGTCTGGTAACTGCATTCGAACCTCTATACCAATCTTGGAGGCTAGCTTGGAGGCGTTGTCTCCTACTGGTGCATGGAACTGTTCAGGTATAGGAACTAACATCTTCCCATCCTTCTCGACAATGTGATGGGCCTGTATGCTGGGTGTCGGGCCACGACCACGTCTGTCATGTGATGCTGTAAGGATATAATATTAATTGAGTTAGTAAGTAAACAAATGCAAGTTAAACCTTAAAAACAACTTTGCAAACTTACCAATGATGGTAGATGCAGTCACCTCGTCCTCAGGTTGCACATTATGAGGTGGTAAGGGTTGGGTACCGACCTCCTCAGTTGGGGGATCCATCATTTCCTCTGGGGTGGGAGTTAATGGCCTTGAATGAGACCGTAAACATAGTCCTAGTGCCATCTGTTGTTCCTGAAAGAACATAATCAAACAGTGAAAACGATATTTAAAACAGTTAAAATATATTTTAAAAAAGATATGATGTGTAATATATGTGAAGAAGAAATGTAAAAAGTAAAAGACATGTTCACACACAAATATAAAATAATGTGTATAATACCTCGCGGGTCAAAGGAACCCAATGGCTCATCATCATTGTCATCCTCACTCTCAGAAGGGTTATACTCAATAACATCATCTACCTCAACCCTAATTCCCCTTTCCCTTGCAATTGCATATTTGGGCCGAACCGCACTCCCTAAAGAATTTGCAATATTCTTCACTCCAAGATTGTTCATTACCTCACAGTTCTCCTTGATTTGCTTATTTATTTGTTTCTCGTATTCTGTTAGCTTCTTAGTTCTCAAATCACCTGGTTTCAGCCATTGTTTTTTGCCTCGAACCATTTTCTACAACTATATAACATAATTCAACTTTAATTGAAAAATATAAACAATGTCATCATGCACCATTACATAAAAGAAGAAAAAGAAAGTAACATAATCATATAAAATAAAAATTACATTAATTAATAACATCTGTTCGAAAATAAAGTGATATACTAAAAATTACATATCATAATCCATATCAGGATCCAAATCAACATCAGGAATGTTATGTTCTTCATCTCCATCATTATCTCTATTCTCTTCCATTATCGCATCTGATGACCCTACTTCCAAAATAACATTGAATTCAACATAATCCCTACAGTATCGAACAATTGGGTCAATGTCAATTAGAACAACATCAGTAATGTTTTCTTGTTGGAACACATCATTATTTTCTAAAGGATCCTATAATTCTCCATCACTAGTGTCTGGAACATCAAAGACACCCCTATGTTGCACCCTTTGTACGATATTCCAAGGTTCACCCAATTTGGTATCATTCAGATAGAAGACTTGCTTAGCTTGACTAGGTAGGATAAATGGGTCAAATTGGTACCACCGACTTGTGACGTCAATGCTTGTGCAATATGTATCAAATCGTATTGTTCTGTTTCTACTAGTGTTACTGGTGTTGTACCATTCACACTGGAACAAAACAACCTTTTTACCACATATGTAGTCAAATTCCAAAACCTTGCACAAGTGACCGTAGAAGTCATGCAATTTTCCTTCATGATCCCCGTGTGTAAGCACACCACTATTCTGACTCGTACGACAGTTGTCTAGATCTTGAGTATGGACTGACTGCTATTGATTATGCAACCTGAGTAATCTTTCACTAGAAAATTAGGACCATTTGCTAATGACCACAATTCATCAGTTGCCTCTAATGACTCTTCCATTCTCAATCTATTTATCTACAATTACATGAAACAAACAATAAGTAAATAATTTATGAATGAGGACATTTCATAAAACTTTAATTTTGTTAAAGTTGTAAATGTCGAAAAATTATAAATGTTTTACCCGCTCTTTGAACCACTTGGGAAATTCTTGTCGTTGTATGTGGGTTATGTCATGTCTAGCTTGAGTTTGTAATAGATTTTTGTGTTCCCTACTCAAAAAAATTAAAAAAAAAAAGTGATTACTACGTAGTTTCGCAAATAAAAAAGCTAAGCATAAACATAATTCAATGAAACACATACTCCAAATACTTTTCAATCTCTGGGCTATTGTATAACACAAACCAATGAGCAATATCACGAATTTCTTGAGACATTTCAGCATCTTGTGTGATTAGACCAATTGGACGTGCAGTTTCTGTGAATACTGTCAACCCTTGTTGACGTTCACCGCGATCTTCATTCCATTCTGGTCGATTATGCACGGTTTCAATCCCATCAACATACATTGAACAAAAACTAATGCACTCTTTGACAATGTAAGCCTCAGCAATTGAACCTTCTGGTTAAGCTCGGTTGGTCACATATTTTTTTAATGCTCCAAGAAACCTTCAAGAGAGATCGAATTAGGAGTATAATTACATATGCAACACACTTACGTAAATCTCATTTACAAGTATAAGTATAAAAAATACCTTTCAATTGGATACATCCATTGATATTGTACAGGTCCTCCAAGAATAGCCTCACGAGGCAAATGAACAGCCAAGTGGATCATCACATCGAAGAAGGCTGGAGGAAAGATCTTTTCAAGCTTGCATAAAATGTGTATTATACGTTCCTCTAATTTCTCCAGTTCGCTCCGCCTTAGTGTCCTAGAGCATAGGTCTTGGAGAAATTGCCTAACTCAAAAAGTGTTGTGCTAATTTCTTTATCCACGTAACCACGCATTCCAATGGAAAGAATTCTTTGTATTAGTACATGGCAGTCGTGGCTTTTTAGGCCTGTTAGTCTACCATTTCTTGCATTCACTGATTTGGATATGTTTGCCGCATACCCATCTGGATACTTGACAGTTTTTAAAAATTCAAAGAAACTCTCCTTCTTTGCAGGTGTCAATGAAAAGATTGCTCGAGGCTTGACATATGATCCATCGGGTCGTTGTGTTAGCCATAGCTCTTTCCTTGTACCCATATCTTCCAAGTCTAACCGTGCCTTGTCTGTATCCTTGTTCTTTCCATCAATGCCTAACATAGTTCCGAAAACATTTTCACTAAAATTTTTCTCCACATGCATGACATCAATGTTGAGTCGAAGTTTTCGATTCTTCCAATAGGGTAACTCATACAAGATGCTTACCTTTGTCCAATTAGGTGCTTGACGGGGCCTTTTTCTATTACTTGGATGCTTTCCATATATGACACGTGCCACGTTGTCCAACTGGTCTTGTATCTTTTCCGCCAGCAACTCCAAAGATCTCTTTCGTTTCTCAATCTTACCATTGTAAGCCCTACTCTTTCGCCTTTCTGGGTGGTCCTCAGGCAAGTAACATCGATGGTTAGTGTACCCCATCTTACTTCTCAGAGATTCAAAATACGGTTCATCATTGCAACTGTAACAAGAATAATGACCCTTTGTTCTCCACCCAGATATGTCACCAAATGTAGGCCAATCATGTATTGTCTACAACAAAGCTGCATGCATTCGAAAAGTCTCATTGGTGGAGGCGTCGTAAGTCAATGCACCATTTGTCCATAAATTATTCAACTCATCCACTAATGGTCGCATATAGACGTCAATATCAATCCCTGGTTGCAATTCTCCAGGAATAAGTAATGACATCAAAGAAAATGGATCCTTCATAACCAACCAAGGTGGCAAGTTGTATGGAATGAGTATGACGGGCCACAAACTATAAGAGTTGTTCATGTTCCCAAAAGGGTTAAACCCATCAACGGCCAACCTTAGCCTCACATTTCGAGGCTCTAAGGAAAACTCGGGATGTTGTGCATCAAATTCCTTCCACTCATCACTGTTAGTGGGATGTCTCAATATCTCGTCGTCCACTCGTTTGTCTTTGTACCATCTCATGTCGTCAGCCCTCTTCCTTGACATGTACAATCTTTTCAACCTTGGTGTCAAAGGAAAGTACCGCAATACTTTAGGAGGGATCTTCTTACCCCTTCCACGATTGATCTTGTATCTAGATATCTTACAAGTCGGATATTTATCTAGTGTTGCATTCTCCTTCCAAAATAATACACAATCATTTATGCAAGCATGAATGAGCTCATATGACAAGCCCAAGTCACGTAGTATTTTCTTAGCTTCATAAGTTGACTTTGAAACCAAATTTTCTTTTGGTAAAAGTCTACTTAAAAACTCTAGCATCATATCAACTGACTTATTGCTCCAATGATTTGTTACCTTCATATTAAGCACCTCAATCACAAACTTCAACAAAGTATAATTTGTACAATTTGGGAACAGCTCACACTTGGCATCAGTCAACAATTGATCTAAAGTTCTCACTTCCTCCCCTTGGGTTGTATCAGTCGATTCCTCTCTTATTCGATCTTCCACTAAGGCTTCAATACCACCTACAATTTCATCACCATCAAGCCGCATCTCATCATCATGGTAAGCCTCGTTTGAAACACGGGGTTCCCCGTGTTGGTGCCATACAGTGTAAGTTTGCATAATCCCATATTGGAGCAAATGAATTTCCACATTTTGAAGATTTTGTCTACAAACATTCACACACTTTATACATGGGCACAATAGATTACCATTCTGGTCTATAACCGCCATTGCAAATTGAAGAAATAACTTCACCCCATCATTATATGGTTTACTCATCCTTCTATCTGCCGTCCTACCTAGGGCAATCCAACTTTTATCCATGTCTGATCACAAATGAAAGATTAGGAATAGTATAGTATAATGTAGACTTGTGTATTTATGAACTAATTAAATTGAAAAATTCAATAACAACTTCACCAAATATATGTCCAGATCTTTAATGAAGATTCTTATACAAGTTCTAATGTTATATGCAAGTAAGGAATAAAAACTAACAAAAATGGTCATTATTGATTTTAACATTCTAACACCACCATTCTAACACCATTCCTACTGCAATACAAAAGTAAAATACTCTACCATTATAACACCAACATACTCCACCAGCAGAACTCCCACACTGAAGGCTACTGATGTTGCACCTACTAACTTAGGCCCCTTCTAAAAACATACTAGCTAGTGTAAGAGCATACTTGATACTACCTAAACATAACATTACCACTACTACTACTACAGAGACCAAAGAGGCATGGCTTCTAATACATGTAATGCACTGCCACTATCAGAAGGCCTAAAATATGCAGCCTATATATATGCAGTAGATGGGACTGAAATTGAAGTATCAACAGGTTGTATATATATAACAACCAGATGGGATTGAAACATAACAGCCTATATATATAACAGGTTGTATATATATATTATGTAAAAAAATCTGCAACCAGTGAGAGGGAAACTGAGGAATGAAAGGTGGGGATCAACCGAAAAAGAAAAAATTGAGACTAACATCGGTGGTGTTCTCCGATTATAGTTATATTTTTAGGGCCATAAAGCCTCACTAGTGGTCCAATAAAAAAAAAACCATAAGAATCTACATAAGAAACAAATCTCTTTTCTTTACCACAATTTAACTGCTTTTAGTAAACTTTTTTTTAAAAAATAAATAAATTATGATTTCACAATAATCAAGTGGACTATATTTCTTATTTATTGCAAGTTTTTTTAACATATAGTCACCAATGGCGTTTTAATAGGAAGTCGGATTAAATTTTTTTTTTTTTTTTTGGGGGGGGCATTACATGAGTAATCAAATTTTGAAGGGCAACTCTTACACAAAGTGAGCTTTCCAAAAAATTTGGCAGCACTGGAATGAGTTTGGAGGGACCATTACATGGTATACAAAAAAAAAAAATGGAGAAATAGCAGTCATATACAAGTGAATTTTTCCATAACTCATTCCTATTCCTTTTTTTAAATCACTGCTCCTTACAACAACTGCAAGTTTAGCAGCCCCATTCATCGGAGCACCAAAACTATCAGTTACTTAAGAAAAAGAAAAGCATCGCAACATCAGCTTGGTGTATGAAACACAACTTGTAGATAACTCTTGACAAAGAGAAGGCCGACACTTTTGACATTGGACCACAAGGTCCACTTGTTCCTTTTAATCCATGCTCTTAGAAAATTTCAGACTGTAAACAAAAATATTTTCCTTATTCTAGTCAAGACGATAGACTTTCTCCTTTGGTTAGGAAGTTGATCTCTCAGTTTGAAAGTAAACCCATGTAGTCCATTTACTCCATTAGCCAATCCTCATTTGATCACGGATTAAGGAAAACCTTTATTCACCCCAACATTAGTATTTACTCCAATAGTCCTTTAGTTTTCTCTAATGTACAAGTCTTAAAAATTTGTTTGAACACCAAAAAGTTACATAACTATCTGCCTAAAGAAATTTATACAGAGCATATTTTATATGTATACAGAGCATATTTCATATGAATACAGAGCATATACAACAGACAAATACATCAGAGAGAGCATAGAGAGAGAGAGAGAGAGACTAACAGCGGTGGTGTTCTTCGATCGGCACAGCAGCGGTGGGTTGATGTAATGGTAGCAACGGCGGTGAGGGCCCTGTGTGTGAATAAGTATACCGCGCGCGCGCGCGCGCGTGTGTGTGAAATAGGTTTGAACCGAGAAATTATTGTGTGTGTTTGAGAAGAAGAACCGATTGTAACAAAAAAATTTTATTTCCCCCCTAAAATATTTAGTGACAAAATTATATTTTAGTGACAAAATTATTTCTTCACCAAAGATAAAAATATTGGCCACAAAAATAGTTTTTGTCACTAAATGATATTAAAATATTAAAAATTATTGGTGACAAAAATATATTCGTCATTAATAATTTTATAATTGGTGACAAATTTTTTCGTCACCAAAAGTCTATTAATTTTGGCGCCCTCCGAAAATATTAGCGGGAAAATATTTGGTGACAAAAAAAATATAAATAATGACGAAATATAATTTCGTCACCTATTTTTTTTATTATGATTTAGATTGGTGACGAAATTTTATTTTTATCTCCAAAAATGGTACGTTTGGAGACAAAATATGATTTTCATCCTTAAAAGATACGTATTTCGTGACACAAAATTTTTTTGTCATTAGTTTTCATCTCCAAAGACTATTTTTGTTGTAGTGATCATCATTAATTAACATATTAATATCATAATTAAAGTGCTGTAAAAGGGCTTCATGCTCTAGATAAGTTTCTCTTATCTGATCTAGTAGCATATTTCTTTCATCCAAACCTAAATCTGGATCTCTATATAATTTTCTTCAATAATCTAATATTTCAACAATATTTTCATATTCAATCCTATTATAGGTATTGGTTTGAAATACTAGAATATCTTATGTATTATAAAATAGCCTAGGAATGGAGTTATCTCCTGGACTATTCACTCCATCATTGTTTATGAAGGATATAGTTTCTAATTTAGTTACCAAATTGTTTATTTAGGTTTTTGCTTCTTTGTTTAAGTCAATATTTATTATAGAACCTAAATTGTCTATTTTAGATTCTATAGACTAAACTTTGGTTTCTAAATAATTTTGATTTATTTTTTGATTTTTATTTAATTTAGAAAACCAAGAACATATAATGTCTGTAATATTATTTAAATTAGAACACACACTATTTATATTTGCAGATTCTTTAGTGATACGCAAACTATGATCATATTTATTATTAATATCATTTTTTGTATTTCCAAAGCATATTATATCTTTAGGATTAATTGTCATTATAGATTGTTATAGATACCTAAGACCCTCCTAGTGTGTATGTCTGGTGCCTTCATTGTTAGAACAATATAAATATATTCGTGATAAAAAGTTTGCGCTCGTTTCGCTTGGTGATTTAACTCCCATCATCAAAACTATTGATGAATCACATTGGATTTATAAAATTCTAGAAGAAAATTTTAATGAAAATCCATTAAATCTATGGCAACGTAATCTGCGTTATTGTAGTTTGAAATTGAAAGACCCTAATGTTATCATTAGAGTATGACCCATAATCTATACTAGACAATATATAAATGCATTTGATATTCAACTTCAAGTCTTTTTAGATAAAAAGTTGATTGAAGAAACTAAAAGCCCTCACTCTAGTTCAACTTTTATGGTAAGAAACTATGCTGAAATTAAAAGAGGAAAGGCCCGAATGGTAGTCAACTATAAACGGCTAAATGAAAATTTAGAATTTGATGGATATTTTATTCCAAGAAGATGTTTTGATTAACTTAACCAAAGGTTAAAAAATCTTTAGTAAACTTGATTGTAAGAGTGGTTTTTGACAAATTCAATTGACTGAAGAGTCAAAAAAAATTTATAGCTTTCAGTACAATTAGAGGACATTACCACTGGAATGTTATGCCTTTTAGGTTAAATATAGCAGCATAGGCATTTTAACGGTGGATGGATACAATTTTTAAAGATCTTAAAGATTGTTGTGTAATTTATATTGATGACATACTTATCTTCTCCAAAACCCGAAAGGAGCATAAGGAACATTTAAAATTCCAAAAACATGGAATTATTTTGTCACCAAAAACGATTGAACTAGAAAAAGAATCAATTGAATTTTTGGATATAATTTTAGACCGAAAATGTTTAAAATTACAAGAACATATTTTGTCCAAAGTACGAGATTTTCCTGATACTCTTGAAAATATAACACAATTACAGAGTTTATTAGGTATTTTAAATTATGGACGAAATTTTATCAAAAATCTTTCAAAAATAAAAATTCCTTGGTTAACCAAATTAAGAAAAAATGTTATTTTTGAATGGACAACAGAGGATGCTGCTTTTATTAAACAAATTAAAGAAAATGTTAAAGCTTTACCCGTCATTTATCTTCCTAAAACAGGTGATAAATTAATTTTAGAAACAAATGCCTCCGAAGCATGCTAGAGATGTGTTCTTAAAGCAATACCAAGTAAATCATGGCATGATAAAGAAATACCTTTATCAGAAAATGGGATTAGACCAAAAAAAAAAAATTCAATACCCATAAAATTACAGAAAGAAGTACTAAGTTGTGGATATAATTCTTTAACATTTAAACCAAATGAACATAAATATATTATTTTTGAAAAAGAATTACTTGCAATAAAATTGACAATAAAAGTTTTCATATTTATTTAGCCCAATTTAGAATTTTATTTTAAAATATTAATATGTAATTCAAATTCATTTTGTATATGAATCTCACACAACACTAAATAAATTTCAACTCCATCCTAATCTCGTCTCAGTCTCTACACTCCAAAACAAACGGGTCCAAAGAGAACCCTTCACATCGTAGGATTGGTTTGTCTAGATTTTCAACATGGCAAAATCTCTGTTTGGATTGTATATGGTATTAGCATAACATTCATGCTATGCATTGTTTTAAATAAATAATAATTAATTAATTTTAAAATTAAAATTAAACAGTAAAAAAATCAAATTAATTAAATTTTAATTATTTTTATCATAATTTTGCTTCTTTTTTTTCTATCATTAATGTTATGTTTTAAATTCTAAATAACAATAACATGAATCATACTGTAATTAGTAAAAATTAAACAAAAATTATGATAAATCATAAAGTTGCACTTTTTAATTTTTATTTTTAAGAACAAAAACTACACCTGTGATAAAATATAAATACATTATTATTTTCTAAGGGTTTCATAATTTTAATTTTTCATATATTAGATAATATCGTAAACTATGTGAAACTCAATAATTATTATTATTATTATTATTTTCCTAATTACATTTTTTTAGTATGCCATATAATAGGGTGAATATATATATATATATATATATATATTTTTTTTTGATTCAGATGAAAATAAAGAGAGTTTACAAGAACACCATGGGAAAGATTACTTCCTTCTGGAGCTGACATTCACCATGTCAGCAACTAATAAAGAAAACGAAGAAGTAGGTGGATCATCCAAAAACACTAAGTGTTCCTCTTGACTAACTCCTAAATTAGCCAAGGCATCAACACAATGATTTGCTTCCCTAGGTATGGCTTGAATTGACGTATTAGCTCCATGGCTGCTTGAGAATCTGTCTCAATTGTAATGTTTGACAGTCCCTTTTGCATGATGATGGTCAATCCTCTGTTGATGCCCCAGATTTCAGCTTCTAGGCTTGTGCAATTGCCCAGATAGCCATGGTAGCCCCAGATCCCTGTTCCCACTTCATCTTTGAGCAACCCGCCATAGCCTGATTGTCCTGGATCTCCATTGGAACTGCCATCAGAGTTTAGCTTGAGATTATCTACAGAGGGACAAAGCCAGCTAGTTAATTTAGGTTCTGAGAAGTTGGGATGAAGAACATTAAGGAAAGTTTCATGTATGTCCATAGCTTGCTTGAGAATAGATTGGACACTGATGGTAGGGGAATGGGTATGGTTCTCAAATACTTCTTTGTTTCTATCCTTCCATATAATCCAAAGAGTTGTAACAAAGATCAAGGGCCAGTGTGTATTATGGACTTAGATCTTGCTACTCATGTTTGTTTTAATCTACCCTTGTAATGAGGTGTCGTTGCTGGCTTGCCACCAGTCATGATCCCTGAGGTTCAGCCAGATAACCTTGGCTTTGGAGCAACTGATAAGGAGATGGTGGATGTCTTCACTGGTTGTGTTGCATCTGCGACAGAGGTCAGACTCTGACATATGCCTAATCATTCTCATATAATTTGTTAGCAATCTTTCATGCATAATTAACCAAAGAAAACTTTTGAACTTTTGAGGAATTTTCATTTTCCAAAGCCACTGCCAGTTAAACTCAGTATTATCCTGCTCAGATAAGGCTTGATAGGTAGCTGAGGTAGAGTACTCACCACTAGTAGACCCTATCCAGTGAGGGGAGTCAGGAAAGGTCACATACCTGGGTCTGTAGATCCTGAGGATGGCATCTTTATCCTGTTGGCTAATAAGGTCATGAATAGGAGTTAGATCCCAGTTACCTTCATCATCAATTATGGAGCTGACTTTAGTAGTGTTGTTAATATGAGGCCCTTGGTATGTGTTGCAAAATGGTTAGGAAGTACACCACCAGTTAGCCCATAGAGAGATATTATCACCTGTGCCAACAATCCATTTGATATTATTTTCCAGGAATGCTCTATTCCTAATGATACTCTTTCAAGTGTGGGAAGCTTTGTTGCTGCTAGGCCAATTTGACAGAGAATGGTTCTTGAGGTACTTGTTTTGAAGGATTTGGCATAAAAAATCATTGGACTTGTTAGCTAACTTCCACCCTAGCTTGGAAATAAGGGCAGAGTTCTGTTCCCTAGCTTTCCTAATGCCTAAGCCTCCCTGTTTTTTAGACTTACAAACTTGTTTCCAATTCACAAGATACACCCTTTTTCTATTGGCAGTACTGCCCCAGAGGAAGTTTCTGTTAAGTTTATCAATCTGACCACAGACACTTCTAGGTAATTCCATGATTTGCATAAGATTATTAGGGATTGCAGAGGTAACAGATTGAACTAGGGTAAGTCTACCAGCAAGGGACAAGGTTTTGACCTTCCACCCTAAAAGTCTGTTGGCCATTTTATCAACAATACCTTGCATGTGATCCCTGGTGACTCTGTTGTGAAGGATAGGGGTGCCCAGATACTTGCCCAAGTCATTGGTAAGAGATATACCACAGCTGCAACTGAGGGGAAGAGCTTCCCTTCTAGGTATGTTGGGGGAAATAAACAGTTTGGATTTGTGGAGGTTAATCTTTTGACCAGACATCTCACAAAACTCAGAGTGCACTTCCATAATGCAATCACTATTCCTTTTATTAGCTTTGGCGAACAAAATCAAATCATTAGCAAAGAAGAGATGGGAAATGGGAGGACAGTTATTAGAAGCCTTAATCCCCTGCTATTCACCACTTTCAGTTTTAAGTCTGATCATATTGGATAGGTTTCCATACAAAGAACAAACAAGTAAGGGGACAGGGGTCACCTTGACATAAACCCCTTTCCCGTACTAATACTAGGTAGAGCTTCTCCATTCCACAAGATAGATGAATTAACATTAGAAACACAATTCATGATAAGTGTAATTGATTAAGGCCGAAATGTACATCACTGAGGCCGTTAATTAGAATCTCTTAACTTCACTTGCTGGTCAAACCGTATATTTTATGTGTGTTGAGTGTAAATCAGGTTATACATCGCCGGAGCATAAAATGAGCAAAAAGACAGAATTTTGGGCAGAGTTGACTTTTTTCGCACGTGCGTTGACTTTTCCCGCACGTGCGTTGACTTTCCCGCACGTGCGTTGACTTTTTCTGGAAAAGTCAAACCGACGTTTTAAACCTGTTTGGACGAGATTAGAAAGGGAAGGAGGCAAGGAAAAGGCTGGATTAGGGTTCTGAAATTGTTTTGACCTAAAGAGGGAGGCTAGGGTTTGCAAAAAGAGGAAGAAACAAAAGCTCCAAGATGTCTCCCATGGTTGTTCCTTCTCCTTCTACCTCCTTCCACTCCTCCATGAGTGGCTAGTCCCCTTTTTCTAGGGTTTTGATGAAACCCTAGCCATGTAATTATGTAGTTTTCTTTTTTGATTTTATATTATGTAAGGTTTGAACCATTGTATGGTGTTTTAGAAATTCTTTATATATGATTTTCATTATCTTTTCAAATATTTGACTTTCTGTGATTGTTGAATATTATCCATACATGAGTTTTCTATTCCTTCACATTCAAGGTATGAGACGAACCATGCTACAAGGAACGAGTCGTATCACTACCCTAGTTTAGAGTGAACGATTCGTATTGCTTGAGATGGTTCGTGCTCGTACATTGAATGTGATAATCTTCTTGTTAAATGCTTTGAGCTTGTAGTTGTGAAGCATTAATTCGTTCAAACCATAGCATAATTAATTTCAATTGGAAACCCTAGTTATGTGGTTAGTGGTGAATTCTCTACCCTAGGATTTTTCCCCAATTTAGTAAATCCAATTTCATTTATTGTTGATAATTTAATTCCTTAGTTTAATTTATTTGTTATTAAATTAGGTTATGATCATTCAATCATTTTATCAAAATTAATTTAGGAATTTAACAATTAAATTAGTTCAATTTCACAATAGTCCCTGTGGATCGATACCTGGACTTGCCATTATTCTGATAGAATTTGGTATAGTTTAGTATTTAATTTTGGTGTGTTCAACGACCCACCAGTAATCCAGTCAGAGTTAAGTTTGAATTCAGTCAAAGTGTGATGAATAAAGTCCCAAGAGATGCGATCATAAGCCTTCTCCAAATCAATTTTTATAACCATCCCACCCACCTTGCCTTTCTTATTTCTCAAAGTATGAATTATTTCTTGGGTAATAATAATGTTATCAGTGGTGGTTCTACCCGGTATGAAACTACTTTGGTTAGGACTGATAAGGTCAGGAAGGAGAGGTCTGAGCCTATTAACAATGATTTTGGTGATGGTTTTGTAAGTGATGTTACAGAGGCTAATGGGCCTAAATTGTTTGATGGTCTCAGGGTTTTCAAGTTTGGGAATGAGAACAATTTGGGTTTCATTAATCTCGTTAGGGATGGAATTCTTTTGGAAACAGTCAATAATGAAATGACAAACACATGGGCCAATAATATGCCAGTTTTTGTGAAAGAAAACAACTTGAAGACCACCATTTCCTGGTGCTTTAAAAGCTTTTATATTTTTTGCCAAATTTCAGTGTGGGTGATAGGGGCAAGGAGCCTATCATTATCCTCAAGAGCAAATCTGGTTCTAGCCATGTTAACCCAATTATTCAAAAGATGAGTGTCCTCATGCTGGAAAAGATTTCTAAAGCGACCCAAAATATGGTTTTTGAGATCAGAAGGGTTGGATATCCAATTGCCATTATCAGCCTTTAAACATGAATTTTCAACTTCCTTCTTTTGGTAATGGTAGAGATATGAAAGAATCTGGTATTTTGGTCCCCTATGGTGAGCCACTTACTTCTAGATTTTTGATACCATAAGCGTTCTTCTTGAAAGAGAGTCATGTTATATTGTTTGATCAGATCTTTCTCAAGGACATGTAAGTTAGCAGAGAAATAGTTAGCCTGGGCCTTTTGGATTCCTTCTATTCAAGCGAGAAGAGTTCTTTTCCTTTTAAAAATATTTCCGAAGATTTCTTTATTCCAAATTTTAACATTGTGAGTAAATAATCTGATAGCTTCAGTAAGATTAAAGTCCATATTGGCCCAAGAATTAATTACAACATCACTAAAATTGGGGTGGGTAAGCTAAGAAGCTTCAAATCTAAAAGGTCTTTTTGAGAGTTGGAGGGATGCATACCTTGTGTGTAGACCACCAATGACGAATGGTCAGAGTAGGTCCTTGGAAGAGTTCTCACAGTACTTTCAGGGAAGAAAGCTCTCCATTGGTCATTGCTCATAGCTCTGTCAAGCCTTTCCATAGTGTTTGCCAATCCTTGTTTGTTGTTTGTCTAGGTGAGTCGAGGTCCTACACTCCCCAAGTCAATAAGATTGTAGCTGTTTATCCTGTCAGTGAATCTTCAGGTTCTGTTGTGATTTTGGGTAGGGGAGAAGCTTCGGCGCTCACTTTGATTAGTGTAGTCATTGAAATCCCCAGCCACCAGCCATGGTTTGTTGATTCTATTCGCATTATCTTCTAGAGCTTCCCATAAAGACTCTCTGGCAGAGGGGTTAGGGCTGGCATAGGCAGCAGAGAGCACCCATTCCTTATAATCCTCTTTGTGGACAGTGGCCTGGATGTATTGGTTAGATACCATAGAGGCTCTTACATTCACATGATCGGTATTCCATAATAACCGGATGCCTCCAAATCTGTCAACAGGGTCGACAATGGTAGATGCTGAGAAGCCCATGTTAGTGAATAAATTGCCCATAGAACTGTAGGTAACTTTAGTTTCAAGAAGGATAAGAATGTTAGATTTATGAGTGTTAAGAAGTTCCCTCATGTTTCTTTTGAAGGTGTTGTTTCCTGCCCCACGACAGTTCTAGATTAACATATTAAGAGAATTCATAGATGGGAATGGGGTGAGGGGGTTTGCAACCAAGTTGGGGCAGATACTACGGATCCTACGATGATCTTGTTCTGGTGATCTTAGGGATGCCATCTGAAGCGAGTAGAGTGAAGGCCCTGGGAAGGTGCTCCAAGCTGGCTCTATTCTCAGCTTTATCTGTTCGATCCACCAAGTTGTGTCTACGCGATGAACGACTTTGATCCCTTGTTGTAAGAGCAGTCCCATTGCAGTGCCGTCCAACCTGTGGACTATCGTGGTTAGGAGAGTGATCTCTTCATTCACCATAATTGAAGCCTAAGTTTCGTGGTTTTCTCATTCAGGATTTACCAGGTTTCAGGGATGTGTTTGGCGATAAGGGAGATTGAGGGGGGGTGGGGTTGATGAGTCAGGATCCTCGGCCGTCCATTCCTACGGCGCGTCCTGCAGCACCCCCCAAAACGACGTCGTTTTGGGGGAAATTTCATTCAAAAAAAAAAAAAGAAAAAGAAAAAAAAAGAAAGACAGAGCAGATAAGCAGATGCTCGTATAGAGGATGGTTCAATATGTCCGCTTTGCACTTGGCGCTTTGCCAATTTGTCTCTTCACCATTACCATCGCTCTCGCTTTGTCGACTCGCCTTCTTCTCCTGATTCATCGCCGCCGCAGCAATCTTCGGAACGTCGTCGTTCTCGCCGTGTATCGACCGCGATAGCCACTGGTTCGTCGCCGACGAGTCCGAATTAGTGTTTGTCGTCTGCAGGTGGAGGAAGCTCCCATCGCCGCCGCCGCCGTAGTGGTGGTTGTGGCTTTGTTGCCGGAGAATCGCGCTGTTGAGCCACGTGGGAGCTCCAGCGGAGTGCTTTCCGGGAGCATCGGAGGAGGAGTGGTGGAGTTGGTCCGACGACATCCCGCGTAGAACCGCCGTGTTGTCTGCCAGGTGTTGGTCGTGGGCATGTGGGGATCTAATATCTTACACACTTTCTTCTCCCTCTGGTTTGCATCTGCATCTGCTCTGTCTTTCTCTTCTTTATTTCTTTTTTTTTTTTTTTTGGACGAAATTTCCCCCAAAACGACGTCGTTTTGGGGTGCCGCAGGATGCACCGCAGGAGTGGGCGGCCGAGGATCCGGACTCTGGGGTTGATATGGAGGTAAAAGAGATGGTGAGGGTGGAGGAGGGTTACAAGTAACATCCAGAGCCTCCTCCATAGGGATTTCTGGAGATTCACTGGCCACCTCTGGAGGTCTAGTAGATGTAGGTCTCAGGCTAGAGATAGTGACTGTGCAAGGAAGGACCCTGTCTTTACTGATATCTGAATCGTGCTGTGAGTTAGCAGTAGGCGTGCTGTGTGGAGTTGGAGAGGAGTTACTCTGTATACTAGCTAGGCCTTCAGATGGGCTGAAGTTCTTGTTAATAGGCTTATGGTTGATGGACTGTTGAAGGGTTGAAGGAGTGATAGGCCCAGCTGGGCTATTTACATGGGATGATGCAGGAATAGAAGCCTCTTTCACATGGCCCAAATTAGTGTTCTTTTTTCCTCTAGTGGGTTCTTCATCTCGAGGGTTGTGGTTTCGTGATATGTTCGTGGGGTAATGATGGAAGTGGTCATGCATAGGTGGAATATATTGCCTTAGAAATAGGCTTAGTAATAGTTTGTTTTCCTTCCTGTCAGCACATGTTTCATTAGTGGTAACATGTTTCATTATGGTAGTTTGTTTTCATTATTTTCGGCACGTGGTCGTAAACCACTTCTTCCATGATTTACCATGTCTTTTTTGCATTTATCTTTTGTAGACTGTTTTCTGACTTGGCTTATAAATAGCCTGGAAACTATTGAAAAAAGGAGGTAAGTTTAATTGCCAGCTTTGTTCCTCTCTCAAGCCTCTGTTCTTCTTCTTGCTCTCTTTCTCTATCTGTTTTCCTACAAATTCCTTATCATTTTGGTATCAGAGCCAGGTTACATGGATACTCGGGCCAAAAGCAACGCTGAATTTCGCAATGAAGTCAGCGAAATCCTAGCTCGACATGAGTCCAGCTTTGATCAAATTCATGGTACCCTCCAAACTGTGTTGACAGAACTTCAATCCATGCGAATCTCGCATAGCACTGCCCCCATCGATAACCCTTTTGCTCAAACCGAAACCTCTCAAAATCGACTGCTTTCCACCACTAACAACACCCCGGACCGAAATCATACCCACCTGAAACTCTCATTTCCAAAATTTAGCGGAGACGACCCAACGGGTTGGATCTATAAGGCTGAACAATACTTTGATTTCAAAAATGTTGCTCCCGACCAGCAAGCTCAGCTTGCGTCCTTCTATCTCGAGGGCATAGCTCTGCAATGGCTTCGATGGTTGACCAAGTTTAAGGGTCCGTTAACTTGGAACGAGCTAACCAAGGCCGTGTTGCTTCGCTTTGGCCCAACCGACTATGACGATCCCTCGGAAGCCTTGACCCGCCTCAAACAAACTTCGACCGTGGCTGCCTACCAAGAAGCCTTCGAGAAGCTCTCACATCGGGTTGATGAACTACCCGAACGCTACATGATTGGGTGTTTTATTGCAGGACTCTGTGACGACATACGCCTGGATGTCAAGCTCAAACAACCAAGCACCTTGGCCGACACCATTAGAGCAGCTCGGCTAATTGAAGAACGCAACACGTTACAAAAAAGAGGAAGTAGTTCCTTCCGTTGCCAAGTGGCAACCTTCACACCACGACCCACTCCTAACAACACAGCCGGAGTCCTAGGACCCCCACTCGCACCGAAGGTGGGCCAAACCCCAACCAATAGTCCAGTTTATGTCCGCCGAATTACTAGTCAAGAGGCACAAGAACGGCGTGAAAAAGGGTTGTGTTACTATTGCGATGAAAAGTTCAATCCAGGTCACCGCTGTCAAAGACCCCAGATGTTCATGATCGAGGAGTCGCCATTACTTGAGCCCACCATTATTATGGACCTACCTGAAGAAACTGAATTGACCGAGCCTCTTCCGGAAATCTCATTCCATGCAATAGCAGGAACGGCACATCCTCAAACATTCCGAGTGATGGGTAAACTGCAAAATAAAGCCGTGACTGTCCTCATTGATGGGGGAAGTACCCATAACTTCATCGATCAAGCCATAGTCACGAAATTTGGGCTGCCTGTAGCACGCGATCAGAAGTTGCAAGTAATGGTGGCCAATATGGACAAAATTGATTGCGATGGACGATGTCTTGGGCTTATACTCCTCATCCAAAACTTTCTGGTTCAAGAAGATTTTTATGTTTTACCCGCAGCAGCATGTCAAGTGGTCTTGGGAGTTCAATGGTTGGCCACCCTTGGGCCAATCGAAACTGACTACAGCAAGCTCACCATGTCTTTCCAGCAAGGAGGTAAACCTTATAGGTTTCAAGGCCTTAAACAATCTACACCCACCGCTCTAAGTGATAAGGAACTCCTCAACCTCAAGGGAATAGCCTTGTTCTTTCAAATCACTCTAAGCCACGAACCAGTTGCAGTCAATGACCACCCCACCGACCTCGACCAAATCCTCACTGAATTTGAGCATGTCTTTGTTGTACCCAACACCTTGCCACTGGCCCGAACCCATGATCACCACATTCCATTACAACCAAATCAAGAACCTGTGAGCGTTCGACCTTACTAGTACCCTCATTATCAAAAAACAGAAATTGAGAAGATGGTGAAGGAGTTTCTCGACTCAGGTTTGATCCGCCCCAGTACTAGCCTATTTTCCTCACCGGTATTGCTCGTCAAAAAAGCGGATGGAATTTGGCGGTTTTGTGTTGATTACCGAGCTCTCAATAACATTACAATAAAAAACAAATACCCGATCCCTGTCATAGATGAACTCCTCGATGAATTAGATGGATCTCGGTATTTTTCAAAGCTCGACCTCCGTGCTGGATATCATCAAATACGGGTCCAGGAGGCTGATATTCATAAAAATGCTTTTCGGACACATGACGGACATTATGAATTCATTGTGATGCCCTTTGGACTTACGAACACCCCTTCCACCTTCCAGAGCTTAATGAATGACTTACTGCGACCTTACTTGAGGAAGTTTGTTCTAGTTTTTTTTGATGACATTCTAGTGTACAGCAAAAATTGGGATGACCACCTCGGCCACCTACGAGCAGTTCTTCAAGTTTTATCTAGCAATCAATTGTTTGCTAAGAAATCTAAATGTTGTTTTGGTGTATTACAGGTGGCATACCTGGGCCATCTTATTTCTCTCGCCGGCATGGCCGTCGACCCAGAAAAGATCAAATCAGTTCGTGAGTGGCCTATTCCCACTTCGGCAAGAGGGATTCGTGGCTTCCTAGGCTTAGCCGGATATTACCGGAAGTTTATCAGTGGTTTTGGGGGAATTGCTGCCCCTCTAACTCGATTGTTATCGAAAGAAGGGTTCCAATGGACTTCCGAGGCCGCTGCTTCCTTCTCCCAATTAAAGGAAGCACTCACATCTCCACCAATCCTCCGCTTACCCGACTTCTCTCAAACCTTCGTGATTGAATGCGATGCTTGTGGGGTAGGCATTGGAGCTATTTTAACACAACAGGGCCAGCCAGTCGCATATTTTAGTGAAGCTCTTAAACCCTCGGCCTTAGCCTTATCCATACATGAGAAGGAGATGCTTGCAATAGTCAAGGCCATCCGCAAATGGCGACCTTATCTCATCGGAAAACCTTTCATTGTTCGCACCGATCAGAGAAGTTTAAAATATTTGCTGGAACAACGTATCACAACGCCGGCCCAAACACGGTGGTTACCAAAGATTCTTGGGTATGATTATATTATGGAGTACAAGAAAGGAAAAGATAATTGCGGTGCTGATGCCCTTTCACGAGTTGGAGAGCTCGAATTCCTTGCTGTGTCTTTGCCCATCGCAGAATGGTGGACTACACTCCAACAAGAGGTAGCGACCGATCCATTCTATGGTCAATTGCTGGACTCACTACCCTCACATCTCCAGCCACAGTTCTCCTTACGTGATGGGGTGCTTTTCAAAAAGGGGTACATCTATCTAAGTCTTTCTTCGTAGCTACTCCCTGCCATTCTTTCCGCACATCACTCTTCGCCAGTTGGTGGACACTTTGGCTATCATAAAACATTGAGCCGCATCAGCAACAGCTTTGTTTGGCCTCATATGCGTACCACGATCAAGGACTTCATCAAATATTGTGATGTGTGCCAACGTTGCAAAACTGATTGTTCGCGTCCTGCTGGTCTACTACAGCCGCTGCCCATACCCGACAAAGTATGGACTGATATTTCCATGGATTTTTGTGGAAGGGTTGCCACTGTCTCAAGGCAAAGATGTCATCATGGTGGTAGTCGATCGCTTAACTAAGTATGCGCATTTCATTCCACTCAAGCACCCATTTACTGCACTCACTGTGGCCAAAGTATTTCTCGAACAAATTGTTCGACTTCACGGCATACCCAAATCCATTGTAAGTGATCATGATAAAATTTTTATCAGCTCATTTTGGAAAACTTTATTCCAGTTGCAAGGTACAACTTTTTGTATGAGCTCTAGCTATCACCCCCAAACCGACGGGCAGACAGAAGTGGTTAACCGCACACTGGAGCAATATCTCAGGTGCTTCACGCATGAGCAGCCAAAGAAATGGTCTGAATGGGTTGCGTGGGCCGAATACAGTTATAACACTTCCGTCCACTCATCCACCAGAATTTCCCCTTTTGAAGCTGTGTATGGGCAGCCTCCCCCAACTCTTCTTTCTTACATCCTTGGCACAACCAAAGTTCAAGCCGTGGATGACCTCTTGCGTAGCCGGGACGAGATTCTTCATGATTTACATCGGAATTTGGCCATTGCACGTGACCGCATGAAGACACAAGCAGACCAACATTGTCGGGAAGTTGTTTTTGAGATTGGTGATTATGTATACCTTAAACTTCAGCCATATCGACAGAAAACAGTAGCTTTTCGCAACTCCATGAAGCTCTCGCCTCGATTCTTTGGTCCTTATCCAATCCTTGCCAAAGTTGGCCCTGTGGCTTACAAACTCAAGCTACCAATAGATTCCCAAATCCATGACGTCTTTCATGTGAGTCTCTTGAAGAAACACATCGGCCCAGTTGTGACTGCCTCCAACCGATTGCCACCTGTGTCTGACGCATTTGAGGTCCTTCTCCAACCTGAAGCAATGCTGGACACCCGTGTCATCCGCAAAGGATGTTACCGAGCGAAAATTGAGATTTTGATTAAATGGTCGGGTGCACCCATTGAGGACGCTACCTGGGAGAACCGTTGGCGTTTTTCAAAGACCTATCCTAACTTTATCCTTGCGGACAAGGATACTGTAAGGAGGGGGGAGTGATATGTTCGTGGGGTAATGATGGAAGTGGTCATGCATAGGTGGAATATATTGCCTTAGAAATATGCTTAGTGATAGTGTTTTCCTTCCTGTCAGCACATGTTTCATTAGTGGTAACATGTTTCAATATGGTAGTTTGTTTTCATTATTTTCGGCACATGGTCATAAACCACTTCTTCCATGATCTACCACGTCTTTTTTGCATTTATCTTTTGTAGACTGTTTTCTGACTTGGCTTATAAATAGCCTGGAAACTATTGAATAAATGAGGTAAGTTCAATTCCCAGCTTTGTTCCTCTCTCAAGCCTCTGTTCTTCTTCTTGCTCTCTTTCTCTAACTGTTTTCTCACAAATTCCTTATCATTTCGTAGTTCAGTAAATTTATTAGAGTTGGGATTAAGCCCATTGGACTGGGTTTCCCTATTGAGAGTGGGCCACCGAGTTCTCTTAGTGACTAACATTCATGGCCCAAAAGCATCATCTCCCTCCTCAGTACTAGGCAGATTATCGTTGCCCTGGTTTTGAGCCATTTGGACTTGTCCTGAACCGGCTAGTTCGCCTCTTGCCAGTAGTAGATCTGGGCTGGGATTCACGTGTGATACCGGGTTTGCTGCCTTAAATCGACAGAGTTCCTTCGGACAATCAACCTTGCCACAAAAAAAACAAAAGGAATGAATTGATTCGTATTCAATGTTATAACTGAAAGAAATATTGAGAGAGTGATTGAAAGAGCTAATACACTCTGTGATTCAATTGTGTATTAAACATGAAGAGAAGGCTCCATTATATAGGAGAGCTAATACAACATCATTATGATACTACAGCATGAAAGAAAACATATAGAAATAAAAAGCAGCCGAAAGTGGAAGGCACTACCTATACAACTAAGCAAAGCACTACAACAAATCATCTGATGGAGAAGCACTAACTAATATATATATTAAATATATATTAATGATATAAGCATGCAGCTAGTATTATTATATTAACAATAGCTTGTTTTCCAACAATAACTTTTCTTACCTAAAACAAATCGTGGGCAGAGTGGTTTGCTGAAATCAACTTCAATGCAAACTCTGGCAAATTTGCCTCTTGTAGCCATAGCAGTAGTAAGATCAATCTTGAGTGGCTTTCCAATTTGTTTGGCAATGGTGTAGAGGACTTTCTCTTGAAAGTATTCGATCGGAAGCTCGGGAAACCTAACCCAAACAACAGTTGTGGTTTCAAAAGCATCCGACGCCTTGAAATCAGGCTCCCATTTACGAATTGTGAGGTAGTGGTCCATAATAACCCATGGTCCACCCGAATACACCTACGCACAATCTTCCTGTGAAGAGAATTTAAACAAAAAATAATTATTCCCCAAATCAATGGCTGTGAAGTCGTCTTGTAAGCCCCATAAATTTTTAACCCTCGTACAGAGCAGCCGATAACCGATGCTCTTGCCCAGGAGCTTAACGATGAGGGTATTGACCCATGGTTGGTAGATCTGTTGCAAGAGCTTTTTGGGGAGTGAGATGATAGGTATCCCATTAGCAGTCCCCTGTGGTGGATCTTCATGGATGTTTGTATCTCCATCTTTATCCTCATCATCAGGTGAGATTGTGTCTGAGATCACATCAAAGTAGAAATCCGTACTCTTTGGAGCTGCTAGGGCCTCTTTGAAAGACTTAGCCTTGATCGCTTCAACTGGCGGATCTGACGAAGATGTAGAGGGGATTGTTCTGGGGTCAGACGCAATGCTGGTATCCATATCATTTTCCCCCATTGAAGTCTTGTTTTTGATCTTCTTATACTGTGTTTGGTTGGAGGATTTGGAGAGAGATTTGGAAAGGGAAAGGGAAAAGGTGTGTGAAACTATGTGAAATTTAGGCATATTTTATTCTCATTTCATCTACCTTTTCCATTTCCCTTTCCAAATCCCTCATCAAATCCTCCAACCAAACCCAGCATTAGTGTTACGAATCTAATGATCCTTTTCCTCTTGTGATTACCTAAGCGACGCAAGTCAGAGGATGTAGGAGAGCTCATTCTTTGGTGAATGTTATACACCTGGAAAAGGTAAAAAATGTTTTTCGAGTGCTTGAACAATAGAGTTGCTGTTAACTTGAAGACACCTTATTCGGGAAATTACACCAATATTTGGAGAAAATAATTAAGTTATATAGTGTTGACATAATTACATTAAATTCTCTTAAGGTTTTATAAATTTTAATTTATCTATATTAATTTTAATTTATTTAACTTTACTAAAAAAAAAGTTAATATACTTATGCCAAAATTGTAAAACTTATTACTTTTTATTTAAACCTTAAGTGAAGTCAATATAATTTATTTATTTATTTTTTGATGATGCTTTCAACCTCAAATCCTAAGTCCTCTAAAATTTTAATAATACATATTTTTTAAAATTTTAATCAACAAATTCGTTTGAATTGTGGGTTGGGGTTAAATTAATCAATAAGGAAAAAACATGTTATTTTAATTAATTAGATAAAATATCATATTTAAATAGTAATCTTTTTATTTTGAGAAAATAACCTGGTAATGGAGTAACAAAAAAATTAGAAGAAGGAGAAATAAATTAAAAAAGTTTATAATTAAAATTATAAACTCTTTTATTAATAAATTCTAAAATCTAATTTTTAATTTTATTAAAATTATAAATATTTTATTAATGTATTCGGTCCACACTCTAATACATTTTGAGATGATTTAAAAAATTAGTTAAAAATTAAATTTTTTTTATCTTTTTTTTATATAAAATTAATGTGACCTAAAATAAGTTAAAAAATTTAAAAATTAAAAACTAATTTTAAACTACCTAAATTAATCATTTGTACATAAAGGCAAGTTTATGTAACAGACCAAATTAGCCTTCTCACGTGTTTTAACTTTAAAATCATTTCACGCGTTTTATCTTTAAAAATCATTACGTCTGTCTTTCACCGATCTCTCATCTCTCTCTCTCTCTCTCTCGCTACATGTCAACTGAGATGTGTAATCGAAAGCCAAGTTCACCACCGTCCCCGCCGTCGCCTTCACTCCACCGTCGCCTCCACTCCACCGTCCACAGATCTCTCTCTATGGAAGCCGATGAACAGTTCAAGAAGAGTGTCGACAAGCGTTTCACTATCCTAGATCTAAACAACGACAGCGTTTTCTTGATCTGCCCTAGATCTGATCGTTTAGCTCCTCTCGCGCTGTCCTTAACCTCTACGCCGTCTCCAGTGGCCGTCGAGAGCGTCTCTGTCGACAACCGAAATCTGTATTGAAAATGTTGATGGTGCTAGATTCTCAATGTAGTTTGTCTCAACTCTAATTTCAACTTATCGATTTGGGGCTTGAATATACATATTTGTGTATGTTTAGATGAGTAGACACGCTATTTCTTTGTCGAATGTGGTTGATGTTGTTAGTAGGTTCGATTAGCAAAAAGTGCTTCATTTTTCGAATTCGTGGCTATGCATTAGCACTTGATCGAGGTCATTTACGATGAACTGGTTCCGATACATGACAACTGAAGATCTTTGAAATGTAGTTGAGTGAGGGAAGAAGACTTGATTATTTCGCTCGATTTGTCAAGTTTATGCACAAATTGGGGGTTTTGAAATATGAATTTGGTTTAGATTTGATGATTTTGTTAAGTTTTGGTTTTAATCCTTGAAGAAATTTCACTGGTTTTGATTTTGGTTTCGACCTCGTCCCCATTCACCCAGTCTGTGGCGCCAACTGCAGCGACCTCGTCCTCCTCTTTCGGCGTCGCTGTCTCTCCCCCACCGTCGCCGCCGGTGTTCGTGGTGGTGTCCATGGACTCCAACCAATGATCCTCGCCGTCAAGAAGTTAGCTTCAAAGATCTGTATTTATTGATTCATATGTGTATATATATAAGAGCATCTCTAACGGTAGTAGGCATTTTACCTATCTAAATATTACTATAAAGTATATATTTTATTTTGCCTATCAACTGTTTTATGTTTTTACTTCAACCATGCTTTTTATTTTAGCTATTTATCCAAATACTATTAATTTTATAGAATGCCACGTCAACAATAAAGATGGAGGGAAATGATCCTAATGATTGAATACATTTTACCTAACGTTGAAGGCTAGCTACATGTAGCTAGTGAATATGAGTTGAGCCAAAATGCCTAATCATATGCCTAGTGCATTGGAATTGAAAAAATAAATCACACTAGACATTTTAACTAAGAAGTATTATATGTCTAGTGCATTGGAGATGCTCTAAATATTTATATCTATAAAATAAGGGAGGAAGGTTTTTGAAAATGTATAAAATGTATGTGAGATACATTTAAATTTAAAGGCTCAGATTAATTTTGATAAACATCAATGGTTCGGATAATGATTTATTCCCGCCCAAACCCTATGTGCTCTCTCTCTCTCCCACCTACCCACGTCTCCTCCCCCATTCCCTCTTTTCTGTCTTCCCCCTCTCCTCCCTTCTCTTTCAGTGCTCGCTACGCCCAAGGTAGGGTTTCAGATTGAGAACTCTCTCCCTCTCTCCCCCATTCTCTCTCAGTATTCGATGCTCGCAAGATAGGGTTCTGATTGAGAACTGGGTCACCGAGTTGGCTCCTCTATTCCACGACCAACTTCACCACCATCACAGATTCTTTCTCTGTTCGACGCCATCGTCTTCTCTTTCTCTCTCTGCTTTGAACCCCCTCTGGTACCTCTCTCGGTGAGCCAATTGTTGTTTGATTTGAAAATGGGTATGTCTATAGTGGTTTAAATTAATGCTTTTGTTTATCATCATCAAAGTATCATCTGAACCTCCATTGAAAACAGTAGGTGATGCTTTGGTTCAGATAATTTTCTTTTGGGCATCGCAATTTCTTCCTCTCTCTCTCTCTCTCTCTCTTTCTGTGTGTGTGCTGTGTCTGTTCTTTGTGGTTGGTACTTCAATTCATTGTGTATAAGTTTGTATGCTCGTGGTTTGATTTGAAAATGGGTATGTCTTGGTACATTGTGCTCTTATCTGCTCTAAGGCGGCAATTGAATATGGGTATACTCTTAATAAGGATTGCAAATGCTCTAAGACATACCCATTTTCAAATTTGATAAAAAAATGGCTGAATACAGATCAAACCATTTCATCAAATCTAAATCAAATCAAGGGATTTGTAAAAAAATTTCACCAAATATTCAACAGTCATATTTTTAATGAAATTTCAAAAAGAGTAATTACTGGATATGCGTTTCTTTCATTAAAAATGGTTAAAACAAATCTTTAGGATAGGTTTGGATTTTTTTAGAAAGATTTGATGAAATAAAAGAGAGTAAGGTTTGAGTGTTCCATATTAGATCAAGTTTTTAACCAAAATTTCTCTAAAATTTGATGAAAAAAAGAGACTAGGGTTGGAGATGCTCTTAGTATAGTGATCCTGCTCTTATTTGTATCTCAGTTAACCAAAATTTCTCTAAAATTTCATGAAAAAAAGAGACTAGGGTTGGAGATGCTCTTAGTATAGTGATCCTGCTCTTATTTGTATCTCAGTTTTGTTGAATCAAATCTAGGCGGCAATTGCATACGGGTTTGCTCTCATTCATCAATTCATTGTGTGTATGTACACATATTTCTGGCTATGTTCTCCTGCTCTTATTTGTGTCTTAGTTATGTTACATTAAATCTAGGCAGCAATTGCATATGGGTTTGCTCTCATTCATCAATTCATTGTGTGTATGTATACACATATTTTTGGCTATGTTATATACATAAGTATATGGATGTAGTGCATGTACGTGGTTTGTATAATTTGACATTGGGTATGTCTTTAGTACATTGATTCTACATTATTTGTATCTCAGTTATGCTTCATTTTAATTTAATAACTAATCTATATGAGTTGTAGAATTTGAATGGATGTGCTATACTCATTGATGACTTACTGAGAGAGTTCATGAAAAGGCAAAGAATCAAACATTAGTTAAGAATTGGAGCCAAGTAATCTTAGTGACACTTTTTTTTTTCTTTTTCTTTTTCTTTTTCCTTTTTTGAATGTTGTGACTGAGGAGGATGAACTAAACACTTCCTACTATTTTTGGTCTCAAAGGTACTGACTCAACACACACACATAGTTAATGAAATGTTTGATTCTTTAATGAGAAATGGGTGTTAATTTTTGATTTATAAAATGGGTTTTTCTATATTATGAGTTTTTCTATTGTTTGCTAAATACTCATAAGTATATACGGATCTATAAATACTTCTAAGTTTGCTAAATACGCTTTAAATACTGATATGGATTTTCCTATATTTATTGGGCTTTTTGTGTTTTTCTATTTTTTTTCCCCTTTATTTGGGAGTGATTGGTAAGTTGTGATAAAAAATATATATCTATATAATAAGGGAGAAAGGTTTTTGAATCTTGATGGGATTTTTGTCTATGTGTCAAAATATGCACCATTAAATTGATCCAATCCAATGGTTGAAAATGTCTCACTCCTATTTGGACTTTTGTCCCTTTATCAAAATATAGGCCATTAGATTGATTCAATCCAAAGGCTGAGAATTCAATCCAAAATGTAATCATCCTCTCCTTCTCTCCCTCACCCACACCCCTCTCATCTCTTTCTGATTTCAAAATTTGAACACACGTCTCTCTCTCTCTCTCTCTCTCTCTCTCTCTCTCTCTCTCTCTCCATTGGAGCCCATTCTGGTGCTTCCCTGTTGGAGCCCAACCCTTGCCAGCGATCGAACCCCAAACCCCCTATTACTCTCTTCATCTCCTCTCTTCTTCCCTCCCTCCGCCATCCCAATCATCATCAACTGTGGCAGCCCCAAACCCGCTTCAATATTGACGAATGAAGCCACTGCGCAAGGGTGTTTTTTAATTGGGGATGAGACTGATATCTGGGCTTTGATTTTTCAGGTGAGCAATGGGGATTGATTTTTCAAATGGAACCTGGGCTTTGATTCAATAATGTTTATCTATATAATGGGGACTAATCAAAGCAATAAAGACAAACAGAACCTTAAAAGAAAGAAACAACAGTCTCAAAGAACCTTAAAAGTATTTTATGCATTTATACATATATATATATATATATATATGTGTGTATTTGTGTGTATTTTATGGATGTACAGGGATGGCTCCATGGTTTTTTTCAATTAGGCCAAAAAAACTTACACAGAATCTTAAGGTTATCATAATTATGTGGTGTGTCTATTCTGAGTAAAACTTAGAAGTATAAGGTTTTTTTTGAAATTTTATAAAAAGTTCACTAAAAATAAAATAATAAAAAAGTCACTAAAAAAAATTAATTCTAAAGAAGATTATCATAATTATTTTATCCTTCCCATTGTTTTTTTTCCCCATTTTTGGTAGGATGTACCCTCAGCATTGTTTAATTGAGTTTCTTAGTTTAATCTTGCATAAAAAAAAATCTCGAAAATGATGTATAATTTTTTTTATTTATAAAATCTCTTCAAAATATATCACCATTACAACACAATCAATTTATGAATTGATAATAGCCAAATAATTGATTTAACTTTAAAAAAATTAAGATTTTTTTATGAAAAATTATTAATGAGTGTGAGTTTTCTTTCTTTCTTTTTTTAGATTCATAATTAGTGGTAAAATTTATCCAACTTTAATTATTAAATGTATAACTTTTTCATGAATTTATAAATATTTTGTGAAGTTTCAACTGATTTGCAATTTTTTTCATTTTTTTATACGCCAGTCGATTAGAGGACAAACAAGTTGAACTTTGTGCAAATTGCAAATCAATGAGAAGATAAAAAAAAAATTACAAAATTATGAAAAAGGTTATCACTTTAATGATTAAAGTAGATAAGTTTTACCGCTGAAACATAATTTATTTTTCTATCATACACTAAAATGCAATTTTCCCTTGAACTTTCAAGTTTTTCCAAAATATCACCCTTCCACCATAATAGAGATGAGTTTATACAACTAAATAAATTATATTTTTTTAATTAATTAATGTGATTTATCATATAAAATGTGTTAGATTCCATTTAAAATTTTATTATTGCATATCATTCAATAAATAAAAAAAGACAATTAAGTTTCTTAGTAATTTACAAAATGGTTAGGTTTTTACAAAATGACAATTAAGTTTCTTAGTAATTTACAAAGAGAACTTGAGAGGCCCATAAGGGCCCATCATGAGTCTATTTATATAATCTCCCCTACAAATCATGTTGCGCATGGGTTTGCTTAGTTGGTGAACTTATAGAGTAGTGAACATCTTTACTTCTTTTCACCTATAAAATTGTATGAACATGGCAAAGCATTATATAAAATTGTATGAACATAACAACATTCTTCTCCTCGCTTTGGCCAGAAGGCCAATGGAAGCATGAGCAAATATGGCTATTTGCCATATTCTTGAAGGGATGATTAGATAGAGCACTAAGTAGATAACCTATGTAATGAGGTGTTATTTATAATTTATTGCCCATTATAAACCCAGCTAAATAAATTTAGAAAATTTAAGAATCATTGTTCTTGCATTTTTGTTAGATAACCTGTCATCATTTTTCAACTCATGATAAAACCTTGCAGTATGATCAGCTTCTCATTTTTTTCTTTTTTCTTTTTTGTTTTGTTTTGTTTTGTTTGTTTGTTTGTTTTTTTTTCCATATGCTTAGACTTGAATAAAATTTTAATTGGCAACCTCATCACTACTCAAGATTTTCTTGGTTTTGTTTAAGAAAATGTAATCTATTAAGGGTTTTAGCTAGGGCTGTCAATGGATCAAATTTAATCTGAATCCGACCCGAATCCGATCCGATAATCCGAATCCGTTTACAAAAAAATCCGATCCGATAATTCGAATCCGTTTAATCCGTTTATTAAACGGATTGAATATGCAAAATCTGACCCGACCCGATAATCTGATAATCCGATTCGACTATTCTCAATTTGAATGAAAAAACATAAAATGAAAAAAAAAATCAAATTATATAAAATTGTAGCTCAGTAAATAAATAAATGGATCGGATCGGATTATCGGATCGAATATTCGAAATCATCGGATTCGGATTTGGATATCTATAATCGGGTATATACTAAACGGATTCGGATTGGATTCGGGTTTGCCTTAATCGGATTCGGATTTTGACAGATCCGATCCGAATCCGATCCATTTACAGGCCTAGTTTTAGCTAGAGATTTGGAAAGATAAAAGAAAAAAAGTGAGTAAAATATGAATGAAATATAATTTAAATTTTTTCTTCTTTTTCATTTTTATTTTGTTTTTCAAATCCATAAGTTCATGATCCAAACACAGTTTAAAAGAATTAAATTGTTGGTGTTTAGTTTCTCGCACAAGATCATAATGAGTAAGACATTATTTGCAATTTATCAATGCCTAAAGCAGTGTATCATAACTTTTCTTAAATTGAGGAAGCAAAACCAATTTATAGAAGAAAAAAATAAATTAAGCAAACCAATTTTTTTAATTTTTTTCTTTTACCAATTTTTTTTTTCCTCCCAAAAATGAAACAATCTTAGAAAGTCAATTCTTAGATCTTTTAAGGTTAATAATTCAATTCTCATAATATTTCTCTAAGGTTAGATATTTTCTTATGCACATTGAAATATTTCTTTATCATATCTATCTTTTGTGAAAAAAAGGTTAGCTTAGTTATATTTTGGAGACGTTTTAGTGGTTGACCACCCGTATAACGATCCCGGGTTTTCACCCCTTGTTGTACAGTGATCCGAACTTGGTTCCGTGGATGTTAGTAGTTGTATAAATCTTGTTTACGTCCTTTCATACTTCGTATTTGAGTTATAGGATGTGTTGGGCAGGTTTGTTACAGGTTGGTTGTGTTTGTGAACAAATGGTTGCTGCCCAGAATTTTGGTCCTTCGCTCGAGCCAGGGTTTTCTTCGCTCGAGCGAGAGTTGAGTTTTTGTGTCTAGTGGGTTGAGCCAGAGTGGCTTCGCTCAAGCGAGCGTTTGCGTCTGGTTCTGGACCTGAGAGCTGTGTTTCTGCGCTCGAGCGAGCGAGGTGTATGTTTTCGAGTTCCTCGCTCGAGCGAGCATTCTGTCGCTGGAGCGTGCTTCTGGGTTGCAGACCTGAAGCTTCGAGTTTTTGGCTCGAGCGAGACTTTATTCGCTCGAGCGAAGGTTTCTTGTGTCTGGTCGCTCGAGCGACCAAGTCTTCGCTCGAGCGAGCCTGTTATATATCAGTAGACAGCAGCGGGTTACACTTAGCATTTTTCATTCTCTTCTTTTTCAAAACCCTTGAGCCCAGACTATCTCTCTCTCTCTACACTTGGCTTCTCTCTAAGGTATCATGTAGCTAGGGTGTGAATCTACCCTAAGTCCTTTGTTAAAAAGATAGAGTGGGTTGAGGGCTCCGTTTTAATCTGAAAAACTTGGGATTTGGAGCACGTTGGATTTCGGGTCTTCATCTCCGTTTGAGCTCAAACTTCGAGGTAGGGATACCCTACTCCTCTTTATGGGCTTTGTCTTTAAATTTTAGCATTTTGATATCTTGGGGTTGGTTTAGTAATTTTGTGAAAGTTTGGGGTTTTTATGTAATTTTACAAAAGTTGGGATTTTGTTTATATAAACCTATATGCATGTGTGGCATAGAAAGAAATGAGATTAACAATGATCTATTGAAAGAAATGGAACCTTAGGGTTGTTATGTTAATTATGGAAATTGTCCTAATTACATGGTTAAAATTAATTGGCATAATTAATTTGGAGAAATGAAGAATTGAATTGAGAAAGTGAAATTGAAGATGTATGGGGTTAAAGGGTGTAGTCGAATTTAATTATCACTCACCTAGTTGGAATGTTGACTATGTATCCATTTGATGCATTTAATTTCTGTTTAGAAATAACTGCTTTGGGCTATCGGTGGAGGATAGTCTTGATTGTTGTAGACAATGCATGATGACTAGGCAAACAAAAAAAAAACTAGTCAATTAAGTATGCTATTGAATATAGCAGTTGGAATAATACATTAACTTTTGTATTAATTGACTATGTATATGATCTATGTATATATACATTGTGTTGTGTGGGAGAAGATAGGGGATGTACTCCGCGGTTTAGGGGAAGATAGGGGATGGACCTCTAAACCGGATTTTTGTGTGACAGTGATACATCACTACAATGTGTATCAGGCTGCGAAATAGAAGTGCTTTGTTTCATTAATACAACACTACAATGTGTATTATTTGAAACGTATGGAAGTGTTTTGTTTCATTAACACAACACTACTATGTGTATTATTTGGGATATGTGGAGGTGATTTTATATGTTATTGGTACAACACCACAATGTGTATCCATCATGATTTTAGAAAGTGTTTTAGAGATGAGCTTAACTCTCATTAAGTTATTCGGCCAGGTTCTGAGCCGTGTTTTCAAACTCAAAGTTGAAAAAGCAATGGAAATGAAGTGTAACATGGACTTAATGTCATGAAACTGAAATGTGATATAAGCGGGTGTATTAGTGATGACCATCTTTTAATTGCTCTTATTTTAGTCAATGTTCATAATTGGTTTAGTGTATTTGTACTGGGCTGTGGCTCACCCTTTATGAGATATCATTTTCAAGTACAGGTAGCATGCCACCTCCAAGGTCATAGCTTGGGAGGCTAGAGGCAGATAGACTTTTGTTGTTTTGTTACATTTTGATGTAATACATGTAAATTCAAGCCAAGGGCTTAATGTGTATTGAGTTAGTACTCTTTTTTTGTAACCAAGTGTTAACTTGGAAAGCTGTAAGCCCGTAGGGCATTTGCTTTTATTGTTAACATGTATTATTTTTGTAATGAACTACTCTGATAAATGGAAAGGATTTATTTTTTATATCAATGCATGTCAATATTGATGGGTTTAATGTTATTATTTTGAGGGCATTACAATCCGGTGGATGAATTATTTTTTATGAAATTATTTGTTGACTTTTTTACTTTAGCGGTTGAATTTATGAAATATATACTTTTTGTTTGCTTTTTTATCTATTTGTCCACTTTAGGTGCAGAAGCATATATTTCCACCCTTTGCTACTACATAGATTTCTACTTATTTGCACCCTTTGCTAGGTTGGGATAATGCGGCATGTCTAAAAATTGTATGATTTATTAATTTGTAAGAAAAATGGTAACATTCATTAATATTTTCTTTTGATGTTGTTTGGAGTCAGATTGTGTTACCAATCCCTGAAAATGTCAATATTTCTTTGATGTTGTTTGAAAACATCCATTTGTAAAGGGTTAAAGAAAGTTCGAGATTGGTTTTTTGGGTCCAATATTATCATCCAAATTCAAAATAATATGTATACTTTTTTTATTAGAGGGATAATTCTTCTACCTTCTCCACTCTTTTTTTTTTCCGTCTCATATGCAAAATCAGCAACCACCTCAAACTGAAATCCTATTGTTGAAGCATATCATATAGTCTAATCCTATTGGTGAGTTGGCTTTAAAATGAAGTGCTAACCACTCTCTTCCCAACTTTGCCGATCTACTCTAGCCTTGCTTGATCTCCCTCCCCTCCTAAAGCTACAACTCCCTCTTCTCTCTCAGGAACAATTTTTGTTCTTTGTAGTATCATTGTTTGTATAATTTTGAATATTTTTTACTTAGTTCATGAAATCTGTTTGTATTTTTTGTAACCATTCCCATTACTGATATAATTTTTTTATCTATTTTTTTTATTTAATTTGTATTACAGGAGAATTTGTAATGTCTCTTGGTTCTTCGGTCGTAGAATGGTGAAGCTATGTCAAAGGTATGCCAATTTTGGTATGGATTTTTTCTAAATCAATTTCTGAAATTTTCACATTCAAAAGCTATTGTAAATAATTGATGATCTACAATGGAATCCCCTCTAGATGATCTTTTGCGTTATTCTGCAGGAAATAATTGAACTAATTCTGATTATGCTTTTATGAGATCATCCAAATAATTGAAGGTATTCATTGACATCTACTTTTCATATTATGCTTAATGAATCATTATTTTTGTTGGTTGTTGATTTTGATGTTTTTGGTTTTTTATTAGTTAATGCGCTTTTAAATTTCTTTAGCACCTTGGTTGGTTTACTTTGGTTTTATTGAATTTCTATCTTTATGGGTTTGGTAAGTTGTTGATGAGGCAGAGAGGGTGTGCGGTAGAGGAGGGAAAAACAAAGAAGGTGGTGGCAATGTGATAGGGGAATAAATTTGAAAAAAACCAAATATTTAGTTTTGGAGAAAATTCTATATAACAAGGAAGGGTAGTATTTGATCCAATGGCTGGGATTGTTTCTCCCTTTCATCCACGGTCCATTTCTGACACTGATTTTGAAAATGTATTTGTCCTATGTGGCAATTTGGATGGTCTAGATTAATTTAATCCAATGGTTTATTTTTTAACACTTCACCCATCTCAGATTCTAGATATCTCTCAACTCCTCCTCAGCTTTGCCCCTTCCTCCTACCCACCACCTCATCACAGTCTAATATTTGTTGTCTAGGTTTTCTAATTTTTGCTTTCACTATTTTTGTGCCTCTTTCATTACATAATGAGCTTTTCTTTTTTTGGTTTTTTCCTTTTCCCATTATGCCAACTAATAGATCTCTAAAAACATTTCTATTTTCAACTCAAGCTGTGATGAGATCCATATGTGCCTTTGTTTTCTAATTTGATTTTGATTTGGTGTATGTTTACAATTCTATTTTGGGTTTGTTTTTAAACATTTGTATTCCTAGCATTGTTGTTTAGATCATATGAGGGCTCCTTTATTTAGATTTGTATTTGTCTACTTGCTTTTCTTTTCTTTTCTTTTCTTTTTTTAATTCTTTGTTTTGGACTTTGTTGTTAACCATTTAGAGTGAACCTTTTTTTGGGTGAATATTTAGAGTGAACTTTGTTGCATTAATATCCTTAATTTGATTTTCTGGAGAAAATTGAATCTTTGAGGACTGTTGAGGTTTAAAAATGGAGTGTGAGGCTAACAGTGAGTTTAAGGAATATCAAATGTTGATAATTTACGGTTCATTTTGGTTGGGGAGTGCCTTTAGGCACAGGTCCTTCGCTAGATTAGTTTAAGGACTATTTCGATATATTCTTCTTTTGATAATTTACGCATCTTTCTTTCTTATTTTTTCTTTTTTGGTGAGATGCTGAATTTTTTATTTAGTCACTAAAGTTTTTTTTTTTTTTTTTTTTTTTTTTTAGTTCACACAATGGTCACGGTCCGTCCAAATCAGTAATGGTAGAAACATAAACTAATGAATAAAAATATAATTTTATAATTTGAACGGCTTAAATCATACCATTAAGCATCCATAATCTTGCCTACGACCTTCATTTCAAAGTAGTAAGTAAGAAAATTATGTTTGGTTTGTGTTTGAGAGATGTGTTTTAGAGATAAAAAGTACGAAAACATGTTTGGTTTGGTTTTTTTTAAAAGATGTTTTGGAAAATTATTTTGAGATAGAGTTTTGGAAAAAGTGATTGATTTGATGTGTGTGAGAGAGAGATTTGTTTGGAAAACTTGTTTGGTTTACAAGTTTTGGGAAATTTTTTTGGGAAAATTTGTTTGGTTTGGTTATTTTTGAAAACTTATTTGTAGAGAAAATTTCCCAAATTTTTTTCAGAAAATCAAACCAAACGAGCCCTTTGTTTGGTTTGATTACTTTTAAAAGCTTATTTGTAGAGAAAATTTTCCAAAAATTTTTCAAAAATACAAACCAAACGAACCCATAGCCTCCAAAGAAACACCAGATTTAGTAGAGCGTCCTACCCTTGTGGAACCCCATAAATGCAACATTTTTCCCCATGTATTTTTGTTTTGTTTTGTTTTGTTTTGTTTTTTTTTTTTTTGTGTGTATGAATAACATATTAAATTTTAAAATATTTTTATATTTTCTACTTTATGGGCAGTCTATAAACTTGTCATTAATATGAACCCTTAAATAATAAAACAAAAAAATAAAAATAAATAAAAAAATTAGAAAAGAGGCTATTAAACATTAAGAATTATATAATCTCAAGGAATTGGCCTCACGGTCAAAACCTGAGGTTTGAAGTGTGTTCCCTTCAATATCTTAGGTTGAAATCTCTGAGAGGCTAATCCATAAAGGATTTTGTCCTAATTTTAATAGAGCCCCTCTCTAGTAGAGGGTAAGATTGGTCACTCGAATTAGTCTCACCCAAATTAATTGGTTTAATGAGTCAGATACCGAGTTACAAAAAAAACAAAAAATAGCAATCATTGGTTATGCTTGTATGAGAAATGCGTGTTAGACAATATATCATCAAAATTATAATTATTGCTTGTTTTTTAAAACAACAAATATGATAAAATCTCATGAATATAATTATTAGGTCAATTTGATTTTTTATTTATAATTTTATGTACGGGTGAAAAATATTTGTTGTCTTTCGTACTCTTTGCTACCAAGCCTAACTTGCTCCGATTGAACTTCGTTTCACTACGAACAAACAAAGATGAGCTATCCGGCAGGTGGGCTGCCGAAAAATCCCTCCGACAACCAAGTTAGCTTTCCTGGGAGAGAAGAGAAAATGTAGAGCACTGTAGAGAGAGAGTGGCTAAAGGTTGCTTACCCTCTAAGTTTGCTCACACCTCCTTTTCTAGGCTGGCCATGTAGTCCCAAATTGTGTGCCTACTGCCTCTGCTGTCCTTTGCTAGTCGTGTGGCTGTACTGCCCTCTCTGTTCCTTACACGTGCATATTTAAATACAGCCAAATAATGTTGGCTAAACTACCAAACAGTATTGACGCACATCCAGAGCAGTTTCCTCTGCATTGGTCCACATGGAATACATTGCTATTACTTGGGTTGCACCAAAGATATTGCCTCTGAACACTCCAATGCTAAGCTAATCTAGGCCGGTCTTCGAGTCATAGTCGCGCTAGGTCAATACTTTGGCGGCCTTCCCTCAGGCCAGTCAACCATGGACGAGTAGTCAATCATTTCGACTACATAGCGCGGCACTACGCCACGCCTAGTCTGGCCGATCTTGTGACGTTGCCATGACCTCCACAACTGTGGTGCTAAAATATGGCCCAGTCCAAGATCGGGGCCCATGCTAAGGTAGCCTAGCCAAGATAGCGGATTCCTAATGTACAAAAATGTTGAAAGGTGTGACAGCATTTTGCTTTTATTTGGTTGTACTAGGGATGTGACAGTGGGTCTCACTCAATGTCACATGTGTTTTGTGCCTTAATTATTTATTTATTTATTTATTTTGGGCTTTTCTCCTTATTA
>NW_021025943.1:351164-427537 GCF_004153795.1 Camellia sinensis | reverse complement strand
ATATATATATATAGAGGGTGAGCTTGGGTACTCAGTGAATGATATAAATAATAAAGGGTTTGCATGAATAATAGCCGAAGTCTTTTAAAAAACAATTCATATCAAACTTTACATAACAAGGGATGAACCACGTTCATCTAACAAATCTTCAAAGCTTCAAGGGATGCTTACTAGCATCACCATATTGCAAATGATGACGTTCTGGACAAACAACGGTCTCGGTATCTCACACTCAGGTCGGGATACACCGTCAAACCCTTCTCAACCTTCCCACCCTCAAGCTCAAATCAAAACACTTCATACTTCCAGATTGATACACATTTTAGTGCTGTATCAACAAAACACTTCAATATAAATAAGCACACAAAGGATCTGAATAGTACGCTCGGACTGTCCGTCAGTCTGAGGATGATAAGCCGTGCTAAAGGTCAATCTAGTGCCCAAGGTACTCTGCAAACTCTGCCACAACCTGGCAGTAAAATGAGGATCTCTATCTGAGACGATCGTCACTGGGACCCCGTGCAATCTCACTATGTCCCGAATGTACAAGTCGGCAAGATGATGTACCGAATCTCTCACGCGCATAGGAATGAAGTGCGCCGACTTAGTCAACCGGTCTACAACCACCCAAATAGCATCACTACCCCGCTGAGTCCTCGGAAGACCCACAACGAAGTCCATAGTGACGTGTTCCCACTTCCACTCGGCAATAGGCAAGGGTTGCAACAAACCCGCTGGCCTCTGATGCTCGGCCTTCACTTGCTGACACGTAAGGCACTTCGATACGAAAACTGCCACATCTCTCTTCATACCCCACCACCAAAACTGGCGACCCAGATCACTATACATCTTGGTGCCTCCCGGATGCACCACAAGGCGTGAATGGTGAAACTCTCGGAGTACCTCCTCTCGGCAAGACTCTGGTACAAACAAGCGGTCTCGATATCTCACACTCAGGTCGGGATACACAGACAAACCCTTCTCAGTCTTCCCACTGGAGATCTTCTCTCGGAGGGATTCTATCTCAAGGTCACCTCTCTGTGCCTCTAACACTCGAGTCACAAGTGTAGGCTGCGCAACAACAGAAAACAAGGCCGCAGCCTCAACAGATTCGCCCAGAAGCAAATCAAACTCGCCAAGTGCACCCAACATCTCCCACTCCCGGATGGCTATACAAGCTACATCACTAATGGATTTTCTGATAAGGGCATCGGCCACAACATTGGCCTTACCCGGGTGATAGTGCAACTCAAAGTCATAATCCTCTATGAACTCCATCCATCTCCTCTGCCTCAAATTCAAGTCCCTCTGTGTAAACAGATATTTCAGACTCTTATGATCCGAGAATACGTCGAATCTCTCACCATAAAGGTAGTGCCTCCAAATCTTTAGGGCAAAGATCACTGCTGCTAACTCTAGGTCATGTGTAGGGTAATTCCTCTCATGTATTTTCAACTGACATGAGCCATAGGCTACCACTTTTTCCTCTTGCATCAACACACAACCCAAACCCTCTCGTGAGGCATCACAATAAACTGCATAACCCAAACCTCTCTCCGGAATAATCAAAATCGGAGCGGTGGTCAATCTAACCTTTAACTCTTGGAACGACTTTTCACAAGTCTCACTCCATACAAACTTAACCCCTTTCCGTGTCAATCTAGTCAATGGTGAAGCTAACCTGGAGAAATCTTTCACAAACCGGCGGTATTACCCAGCTAATCCCAGAAAATTGCAGATCTCAAACACACTCTTAGGCTGTGCCCAATCCTGCACTGCCTCTATCTTAGATGTATCAACAGACACCCCTTCCCCGGAAACCACATAGCTTAAGAACTTGACCTCTCCTAGCCAGAATTCACACTTCCCAAACTTGGCATACAACCTATGGGCTCTAAGTAACTCAAGCACCACTCTCAAGTGTTCCTCGTGCTCCTCCTCCGAAGGCAAATAAATCAAGATGTCGTCCACGAACACGACCACAAAACGGTCTAAGAATTCCCAGAATATCCGGTTCATCAAATCCATAAACACAGTCGGTGCATTGGTGAGCCCAAAAGGCATCACCAGAAACTCATAATGGCCATACCGCGTACGGAATGCCGTCTTCGGAATATCCTCCTCCCTGACCCTCAACTGGTGGTAACCCAATCTCAAGTCTATGTTAGAGAAACAACGAGACCCTTTCAACTGGTCAAACAAATCGTCTATACGAGGCATAGGGTACTTATTCTTGACCGTAGCCCGATTCAATTTCTGGTAATCAATTCATAATCTAAAGGCACCATCTTTCTTTTTAGCAAAGAGGGCTGGTGCTCCCCATGGCGAAACACTAGGGTGAATAAAACCCATATCCAGCAATTCCTGGAGTTGAATCTTCAATTCACTCAACTCGGCTGGGGCAAAACGGTAAGGTGCCATAGAAATTGGCGCTGTGCCAGGCACTAAATCAATAGAGAACTCGATCTCTCGATGAGGTGGTAAACTAACAAGATCCTCAGGAAAGACGTCCGAATACTCGCAAACCACTCTCGGCAATACAGTCAAGGTCTCATCATACTCACTACTCTCAAAGCTAGCGAGGAGACTACTAAGCTCACTCCGCCCTCGCGGATCATACACTGGTGGCAATACACTACCAACCCGATCCCCCCAAAAGTGAAAACACTCCCTGTCACGCCCTCAAAATAAACCCATTAAATATATCATTGACATGCATTATTTAATGAAAACATTTTATTAATTCATTCCTCAGAGTATTATTAAGTAAAAGCATTACATGTAACATCGAATAAATTGCCCAACAGGCTTACATCTTTCCAAGTCAATACTTGGATACAAAAATGTGAGTTCTAACTCAATACTAGAAAAGCCTTAGGCTTGAATGTTTACATGTACTAATAAATAAAAACAATTAACTAAAGATAATCTTCTTCAAAATCCAGAAGCCCAAACCCTCCCAAGCTAAGTCCTTGGAGGTAGCTTATCACCTGAACCTGAAAATGATGTTCCCATAAAGGGTGAGCCACAGCCCAGCAGAAATATACTAAACCACATATAAGCAATGAATAAAGCAATAGCATTCAACAGATGGTTAACCAAGATAATCAATTACTTCATTTTACAGCCTCATGACACTATTGTCTAAGATACGTTCTACTTTCCAACTTTATCAACATGGCTCAGAACCTGGCCAAACTTACAACAGTGAATTACATATATCATATTCACATCCTTCCAATATCAACAAACAAATGAGACTCACGCTCAAATCAAAACACTTCATACTTCCAGTTTGATACACATTTTAGTGCTGTATCAATAATCATGTAAAAACACTTCAATATAATAAGCACACATAATAGTGATGCTAATGGAGTCCATCCCCTATCTCGTCCCAAACAAAATCCGGTTTAGAGGTCCATCCCCTATCTTCCCCTAAACCGTGGAGTACATCCCCTATCTCCTCCCAAACAATATGCATATGCAATGCTCAATCAATACAAGCATATTCTGTATTAATTCAATAGGCTAAATCAATGACTTAACCAACGTGATTAGTTTCAGTTTTCCCTAATCCACATGCAATGTCTACAACAATCACGACTATCCTCCACCGATAGCCCAAAACAGATATTTCTAAACAGGAAATAAATGTATCAACTAACATCATTCCAACATTTTTATGGGTGAGTGATTAAACTAACCCAACCACATCATTTAATCAATAAATTCATTATTTCCGAGAATTTAACTGAATTCCCCAAGTTTTCCTAAATTAATTATATAAATTAATTCATTACCATAACTAGGGTTTTTTTCCCGAATTCACCAGACAATCCCCAACATATCAAAATACTAAAACTTAGAACAAAACCTATAATATGGAGTAGGAAATCCCTACGTTGAAGAAAATAGCCGGACTGGAGATGATGGAGATGAATACCCAAATACCAATGTGCTCCAAATCGCCAAATGTTCAGATTAAATGAAAGCCCTCGACTCCCTCTATCTTTTTAATAAAGCAACTAGGGTAGAAACACTCTCTAAACAGATCAAACCTAAGAGAGAAGATGAGTAGGGAGAGAGAGAAGTCGAACCTTAGGGTTTGGAATCTAAAAAGATGATAAAAAACTGATTAAAAACCCGCTGCTAAGTATATAAACTGGACAGGCTCGCTCGAGCGAAGACTTGGTCGCTCGAGCGACCAGACACAGAGAAGCTACGCTCGAGCCAAGGAAGCCTTGCTCGAGCCAACAACCCAAAAGCTCGCTCGAGCGAAAGAAAACTTGATCGAGCGAAGAACTCAACCCCTCAGGTCTGTAACCAGACTCACGCTCGAGCGAAGGAACTATTGCTCGAGCGAAGAACGAACTAACTCGCTCGAGCGAAGAAAAGATCGCTCGAGCCAAGAATGCAAAGCTACAGGTCCAAACCAGACGCACACACTCTCGCTCGAGTGACCAAACCCCGGCTCGAGCGGAGAACCAAAAACAACAGCTCGCTCGAGCGACTAACTCCTCGCTCGAGCTAAAATCCAAAATTCTGGACAGCAACACTTGATTTCTAAACCCAACTAACCTAAAACAAACCTGCCCAACACATCCAATAACTTCAAATAAGAAAATATGGGACAACAACAACAATTATATAATGACAGAACCTACGGAACCTAAGTCCGGATACAATAATCAAATGGGAAAAGACCGGGGTCGCTATACTCCCCGCTCATGGTACATACTGTGACCCTCTGGCGGTAGCAATCAATAACAGCCCGGTATGACGATAACCAGTCCATACCCAAAATAACATCAAAACCCGACATATGCATAACTACAAAAGAAAATGGGAGTTGGTAGTCGGCGAGCTCTATATCACAGCCCTGACACCCTTGTTTCAAAATCAACTCGCCCCCAATAGGTGATACGACACAAATAGGAGATGCTAACTGTGCCAACTCCAACTCCAAAACAGATGCAAATGCAACAGATATAAAAGAATGGAATGCACCCGTATCAATCAACATATTGGCAACCGAGTTGCAAAACAAAAAGGTACCTCTCACAACAGATGGAGCCGGTACTAGATCCTGCGCGGCAACAGCATACACGCGTCATGTAGGCCTCTGATCTACATGCTCATCTCTAGGAGCAAAAAATTGCTGCACAGATTGGGACGACGAAGCCCCCTGATTGGCCCTCGAGGCCTGAACTGACTAAGCTGGCTGAAAACTCTGCCTCTGCCTAGATGCACCAGAAGTGCCACTCAACTGCGGGCAAAACCTCTTCAGGTGCCTCACCTGACCACACTGATAGCAAGACAGTGGCTGACCCCTGCCCTGACTCTGGCTCTGAGGTCGAGCCGTAGATGAGGCTACTCTCTGACCTTCGCCCTTCTGCGGGAGAGCTGGAGACTTGTGGCCCAGCTGACCACACTTGTAACAGGTGATGTCTCCCTGATTGCCTCTCCCAGAACCTGCACTCGGCACTAGAAATGTCGATCTAACAAAACGACCCTGAGACTGCTAAGGGTTAGAACCCCTCTGTCTCCTGCCATCACCCTGGCCATCCTGACTCCTCTTGGAGCCCCTCTGCCTCTCCTCCTCCTTCTCCTGCATCATGATCTCCATATAGGCTGCAGCATCTACAAGGCGCCCATAATCTCGAGTCATAGAACCCCCAACTCTCATCTTGAGGCCATGCCTCAGCTTCTTCTCGAACTCAAGGCAACGACGTTCCTCAGACGCCACAAGCTCAGGTGCAAATCTAGATAGACTGGTGAATGCGACCTCAAACTCGGCCACTGATAAACTCAACTGCTTAAGCTGGCAAAACTGATCTCTCAGCTTCTCCCTGACAGCTGGAGATAAGAACTTCTCCTGGAAGGCATCTACAAAGGCCTCCCATGTCCCTCCAATACGGCCCCTCATGTACTTCCACCACTGACCCGCATCTCCCTTAAGCTGGAAAGATGCCAAGGTCACCTTCAAAGCTCTGTCCTCGATGCCAAGCATCTCGAACGTCTTCGTCAACTGTTCCAACCACTCATCAGCCTTAAGTGGCTCCTTAGGATCTCCAACAAACTCGTCCGGATTAGACCGGAAGAACTCCCTCTTTAGAAAGGAAGGCCCTGCATCAACAACCTGGGCCTGAACTGGATTCTCAGCTCTGAGAATGCCTATGGTTTCCCTCAAAGATCCTGCTATGTCACGGGCTAAGGCACCCATGGCCTGCTGACCCGCTGGCTCGGCCACATTGGCCTGACCAACCCCCTCCTGCTGTGCTGGAATATCATCCGGCAAAGGCATCTCCTGCCTACCACGCCTACCACGTCTACCTCCACGTCCTCGTCCTCGTCTTGACATCCTAATAAAGGTAACGAAGAACATTAGCACATTCACAAATGTGCCGAAGCTATAACACTCGCGTCCTAATGTACGGACAACTGTAATTCACTCCACGTAAGCACATAATCACATAAGCACTTACGAACTTCATTTCTGGATAATGATAGTCCCGAGGCGTTACTAGAATTCTGGTTAGAAACAACATTGATCAAGTGCTTTTCCAACAAGACTCACAGAACCCCAAGGATCCAATCAACATCCTAGAAATTAAATCCCATACCCAGGTAGTCACATAGGCTTGCAACACTATATCTAAGTCTCTAACAAGCGAGATAAACCCATTGTGATACTAATCACTTCCCACGTACCCAAAGTATTCAAACCCGGTACGCACTGATACCAAGTTGTAACGCCCTCAAAATAAACCCATAAACAGACATTCATGATACAAGAAAGATATATCATTTTTCATAAATCAGAATATTCTTATAGAATGTATTACATGTTGACAACAAAAGTAAATGCCCTATGGGCTTACAACTTTCCAAGCCAACACTTGGTTACAAAAAAAGAGAGTACTAACTCTACACAAAATAAGCCCTAGGCTTGATGTACATGTAATACACAAAAATAAACAAAAGAGTCTTCAACTCCCACAACCATCCAAGCTATGACCTCGGAGGCGGCATGCTACCTGAACCTGAAAATGATGTCCCATATAGGGTGAGCCAACGCCCAGTAGAGATATGCTAAACATAATATGAGCAATAACTAAAACATTAGCATTTCATAAATGTTTAACTCACATCAATCGATTCACAACCCATTTCAGTTATGTGACAAATATGTCCATGTTTCATTTCATTTCCCATTTCATAACCCTGGCTCAGAACCTGGCCATATACTTCAAATGAGATTATATCTCATATCAATAACACTTCCAATTCAGTTGAGATAACAACTCAAATTAACATTTCATACTTCATATTAGATACACATAATTGTTGTATCAGTCTCAACAAAACACTTCCCTTCTTCGTATATGACACACAGATTTGCTGTATCAAAACTACAATAGATACACTTATTTGTTGTATCGATGGAGTCCATCCCCTATCTCCTCCCACAAAACATCCGGTTTAGGAGTCCATCCCCTATCTTCCCCTAAACCGTGGAGTACATCCCATATCTTTTCCCACACAACACAACGTATATAAACACATATCATATACATAATCAATCAATACATAAATTTGATGTATTATTATAACCGTCATATTCGATGACATATTCAATTGATTAGTTTTTATTTGCCTAATCATCATGCATTGTCTATAACAATAAAGACTATCCTCCACCGATAGCACAAAGCAGTTATTTCTAAACAGATAATAAATGCATCAACTGATAAATTTATCACTATTTTCAAGGGTGAGTGATTAATAAATCTAACTCCACCATTCTATCTCATATTATGCCAATTCCAATTATTCCAACTCAATTTCATGTTTCCATAATTCCCAAATTAATTTCATGAATTAACTTGCCATAACAATTTAGGGCTTTGTCCCCCATTTCTCAATATTGACCCAAAGGCCCAAAATAGCTTCAATAACTTCAATACTACCATTTTAAGACCCAAATTACACATTTAAGAGTCAAGACCACAAAATCCCTCTTTTGAAAATAACACATTTCAAACCCTAACCTTCCAAATCAACCCATCTATACAAATAACTCAATATCTATGTTAAAGCACATAAGAATGAGTAGGAATCCCTACCTCAAATTCGGAGCCCAAAGGTAGGAGATGACGAAATCCGAAGTGCTCCAAATCAAGAAATTTTTGGATCAAAAGATAGCTCTCGACAAACTCAACCCTTTTTACAAAGGCCCAAGGTGAGGAAATCACTCCTACTAGATCAATCCCTAGAGAGAAGGTGATGTTTTAGAGTGAGGTGCTCTCAAATGGTGATTTTCGAAAAGTAAGAGAGAGAAAGGAAATCAAAAAGTGATCCAAAAAGGTGAAATCCCGTAGTGTTATACCAGTCGCCCCGCTCGAGCGTGGAAACCCCCGCTCGAGCGTCAGACACAGACTCACGCTCAAGCATCAAAAGCACCGCTCGAGCGTCGATTGCACACCTACAGAAGTTTTGCAGACATGGTCCCCGCTCGAGCGTCAAACTCCCCGCTCGAGCGGAAGAACAAAATCAAAGTGTCACGCTCGAGCGTCAAAACTCCCGCTCGAGCGTACGAAGACCTGCAGACAAAAGTACTGGGAGATAGAAATTTACGCTCGAGCGTCAAAACGCCCGCTCGAGCGGAGAAGCAACAACAAAGGGCCCGCTCGAGCGTCAAAAGCCCCGCTCGAGCGTGAAGGCCAAATTTTGGGCATCAACTTTTGGTTTCAAAACACAACCAGCCTGTTTCAAACCTGCCCAACACAACCCAAGACTCAAATATAAAGAGTAAAGGATGGAAATGAGAATAAGACAACAACACAACCACAGAACCAAGTCCGGAATACAATAAACAAAGGAAAGGAAAACCGGGATAGCTATATTTGATTTCTTAGCTTTGTTATCCCTTTGGGGGCTGAATTTTTGTATGCTTTGCATCATCTTGATGCTTTTTAATAAAGTCTGCTTATTTATGAAGTAGAGAAAAAAAAAATCATGCTGAAAGCTCCTCATGTTTGAATAATTGAATACAACATGGTGGTCTTTTCTTAATTCCGACACTGATTCATACTTAGGAATGTAGTAATAGGTGTAATATCAGTTTTTTCATGAACTACTAGATTTGTTATGTTCATCACAAACAAAAAATTTAAATTTGTTCTTGCATACAGGATTTTTTTTTTTTTGGTTTGCATATTCTGGATTTGTCTTCCAATGAAAAGCTAGATAAGTGAATATTGATCCAAGGGCACAACAAGATGGTGGCTTTGATGGCGGCTTTGATGGCCATGGATCTCATGGATTTTTTTAATTAGTTTAAATACATTCGTAATTTCTAAGCTTGTTTCTTTTAATGGGATTAAGTGAGAAACAGTGGATAATGTACTATTAATGATTGTGTAAGATCTTAGATTTGAAATATTCAAGTAGTCTCATCACTGTCTAATGAAATCATGCATGATGTAGTCAATAATTTTGTTCAATTGACTTTTACTTCAATGACTATTTATTTATTTAACATGCTTACTTCAATTAACTTTTCTTATGTGGCTTTATGTGAACAAACTGTAAAGGTTCTTCAGATCAGGGAAGTCGAAGGAATTGAACCAATCTTTTATAATACTAATTCACAGATTGTAGTGATGGATGCATTTGGTAATTCTCGAAGGCATTTGGAAGTATTGTTCTTTTTTTTTTAAACTCTACGGACGTAAAAGGAAGTGCAAGACTTCATATTGCTTTTCCTATTTAGTTCTATAATACTCCATTACAACTCAGGGAAATTTTTTTTGGAGGGAATAAACCAATTATCTACAATACACTTTCATAGTTATGAAGGTGAGGAACCTTGACTAGGTATCCTGTTTTTTTAGTTTTAATACAATAGTTTGTTTTGCCTCTTAGCTTTTGTCGGCAACAGTTAGTTTCGATTGTTTGGATTTTCTTAAGTGTTACATTTTTTTAATGGTTATTTTTTTTAAACGGGGAGGAGGGGGGAAAGGGGGGAGGGGTTTATTTTAATGGTTATTTTTTTTAAATGGGGAGGAGGAGGGGAAGGGGGGGTTATCCTTCTAAGGAATCATGTATTTTGATCACATTCTTATGAATGTGATAATTGCTGTTATTTAGTTTGATAATTACGGGTAAATTGGGGAAAACACTGGTGTTTTTATCAAGAAGAGTTATGTTAGAAATTTTTTTATGTTCAATTTCTCTTAATTCATAATTATTGATTTTCCCGTTTCTCATAAATATTTTGAATGAGTTTTCCTGTTATGATTTCTTTTAGCTAATCTTTTAAAGTCGAATTCAAGTGTTGGAGTGATTTGTTACAGATGACTGATCAGCATTAGAAACGTTGTGATTGTGTTGCTTTTTTCTATGTGTGTTAATGATTGGTGTTTCATTCTTGACTGGATGATTAGTTTTTTTGTTTTCTACTAAGCTATAATGATTATTCTTTTGTACCAAAATGTTCATTCACCATTCCTCTTATGCATGAAGTATGTCATTTTGAATTGATTTGTTATAATTGAGTTCTATGCAGTGAAATTGTTGTCATTTTGAATTGATTTATTTTAATTGAGTTCTGTAGTGCAATGAAATTGTTGTCATTCTGAATTAATTTATTTTAATTGAGTTTTGTAGAGTGTGAGGTACCAAAAAAATTGTTGAAAGTGCCTTTAGGCACGAGTTATAAATTTTTATTTTTTTTTACTTTACATTTTACTATTTTGATTTGCATTAAGGCTAGAGGGAGTTGTTATTTTAATTAAGTTCTATAGAATGTGTCGTACAAGTAAAATTGTTAAAAATTCTTTACGAAGAATAAAAAAATGTTAGACTCCACAAATTTTAACATGATACATATAAATTAAAATTATATTTTAATCACAATATTATTTACACCGTGCCTTTAGGCACGGGCATACACTAGTCTATATAATATGACAGAACGATTTTTAAAAATATGTATATTTTTGTTCCACATAGCATCATCAATGATTTAGATCATTTCATCTATAAAATTGATGGTCAGATTTATTTTATTTGGCCCAAAATATGTTTCCCACCTATTTATCCTCTCTTCTCTCACCACTTCTCTCCTCTTTAATCATTCCATTACTCTCTCATCTCTCTCTCTCCATCTCTCCCTCTTCTTCCCTCCACAACCCTTCATCTCTCGTACAAATGTACCCTCTCTTTCACTCTACGTCTCACTCTTTGTGTTTTTGTTTCAGTCCCATACTCTTTCATTCCATCAGAGCCCAACCCACTTGGCGATGGTTTCTCAGCATCCGGATCCCATCAGTTGGTGTTCGTGGTGGTCTCTACTCCCAGCGACGACGACGACGACGACGACGACGACGACGACGATGAGAGGATGATTATGAGAGTGTTGGGTGTGAAAGTGTTGGAGAGAGGTGAAGTGGTTGCCATTGTTTCTCTTACTCTCTCTCTCTCTCTCTCTCTCTCTCTCTCTCTCTCTCTACCCAACCCTGAACCCCATATTCCTCTCTTTTCATTCTTTGAATTTTTTTTGGGTCTAATGTTTGGTGGGTTTGGTGTATTTTGATTCACATTTGGTAGTATATTTCGTGTGGGTCTTTGTATGCTCCCTACTCCATCCCACATACAATTAGGTATAAAATAGGAGTATTTATTTCAAATGATTTAAATAAGTATATTTTTAAATTTTTTATAAAAAAATGTATAGAAAAATAGAGAGATAATGAGATTTAAATAAATGTAACTGTCTAAATAAGTGCACTTATATTTATCATACCAAACAAAACTTGTGGCTATTAATAACTTACAATATATTTGGGTTTTGATACATTATTTATAGCTTTCTGACACTACAACAAGTTGGGTCTTGAATGACGAAATTTTTTTGTCTTCAAAGAGCTAATTTCGTCACTATAGATATTTGTGAGGAAATATTTTTGTCATCAGTTTCGTCATTGAATGTTTGTCACTAAAAACCAACGTGACGAAAAATAATTTCGTCACCAATGAAATTACTTCAGCGACGAAATTTTTTGTCACCAATAAAACAACATTTTGTAGCAAAAATTTCTCATTTTCGTCACCAAATAGTTATTTAGTACCATGTTTATAACTTTAGTTGACGAATAAATTTGTCACGCATGTTGATCATTGATGAGGAAATAATTTCGTCACAATAAGATGTAAAGGTGACGAAATTTTTCGTCTTCAAAAGTCACACATGGGTGACGAAATATATTTCGTCACAAATATATATACGTGACGAAATGTTTAGTCACCAAACAACAAAATAAATAAAAACTTTCATATATAAACTGTAGTAAATTTTGTCACAAAAAAAAGTTTATTAGTGACGAATAATCACTTTGTCATAATAACAAGTACAAATGACAAAACAAATTCGTCACTAAAGTTGTTCCATATTTTATATTCAATTTAAATTATTATTTCACAAATATCTCTGCTCATATCCCAATAGCCTTTTAATTGTACTAATAAATCCACTAGCTATTATACATCACTCCACAAAAAAATTCACTAAACAATTTATATTATAAATCAAAATATATCCATCAAACAACTTTAATAATAACCCATTAAGTATCACAAAAAAACCATCAAAGCAAATCCCAAAATGAACTAACGTAGAGTCCACAAAAAAAAATCAACACTCAATCTTGATTTGCAACTACAACTAAGCATCAGTTTAGGAAAAAAAATTCAACAGTTGATCTTTATTTGCAAGTATGCTTCCGAACGTCATCAAAACCAATCTGCAAAGAAAATAAACAAGGCAAACATTAATATATTATCAATTACATCGAAACTCATATATAAATAATTTTATTTTATAAACCAATTTAGTAGAAATGCATATAACAATTCAAAACTTCAAAGAGTTGAGGTGATCCTTGATGATAAAGCAACACGGAAATGGAGACTTAGTTGATGAGACGTATTACAAGCAGCTGGTGGGTAGTTTAATGTGTCTCACTGCCACGGGACCGGACATGATGTTCGTAATAGAGAACAAATAAAAAAGAAAAACATGGTAGTATTTTGCACATATACAAATATACAAGTGTCCTTTATGTTTCACAAAATGATTTTGAACCCCCAATGTAATTTAGCGTAGTTGCCTCAGATCATATAAAATCACTGCAATGCCCAATATGACTTAACAAATATGCACTTGAATACCACTCCTATAAATGATAGAAAACTACAAGCTAATTGAATTCGTACTCCTAGACCTTGAAATTGCTCCAATACTGCCTATAATTTGACAAAGTACATTAAGCACTATAGCCATAACTGATTCAAAATGTGCTACAGGCTCCGTTTGTTTTTCAGGTCACAATTGAAAGCATTGTGAATGAGGGGATGTATTAGAAGCACACATGCCATAATATGTCCGTAGGTGCAACATCTTGTCAACAATACGTGTATATTAAAGTTCTTACCAAAAATACATCAAGCACCAACCACAGTTCATCAAACTAGTTAAACCAGCCAAATCTTACCATAATTACAAAAAACATCTAAGGACTTTCAACTTCTTCGAAGCTTGTAAGATAAATCCTTTTGAATTGATTCACAAATTTTTCTGAAAATAACTAATGATCTGAAAACTTTAGATTACTTCCGTAATGATAATATAAGCTATTTTTTTTTGTCAAAATCAAATACTTTTTCCACTATAATCTATTCTCACACTTCCTCGAATCACAAAATTCTTAAAAATATCTTTCGGTATACAAAGGTAAGTTAATAAATCTAAACCCTGCCACAATGCAAAGACAAGGGCTAATCCAATCCCCACACAAAATGAATCACAAGGGGTCATATATGAATTCTCTAAGATATCCACTTGCTAATAATATCTGAGTATTCATCTGAGAAAAGTAAACAAACAATAAAATTTGTAACTGTAACAGTATTCTCTTTGCTTTACTTTTTCCGGGTCAAAAATTTTCAGTTGAAGCAAATGGTGTAGTTAAGAATGCCTCAGCGAAGGCCAGCAAACATAAATCTAGGAATTAAGACTTTTGGGTTGTACCATTGAAGCCCCTCAATGCCTTCTTATTTATGTCAATTTGCATCCATGTATAAAGTAAAACAAACCCCCAGTCCTAGTCATTACAACAAAGTTGACAATGATGGATGCATTTCAACTAAAACTTATATGAAATTTGAAAAACAAACCTCATGTTTACAGTGTATGCATTTTCAACAAAAAGTTGGGATTAGAGAACCCCAAAGAAAGGATTACTCTTTTTTTTCTTTTTTTTTTTGATCAACAAAAATGAATCTTTATTAATGAAGAAAGCAGTACATGCGAAAACTTACATCAACAAAGAGGGAAGAGCAAAGAGCATCAACCCTAAGATTGGTGAGAAACCAATCCTATAAGAGGAACCAAAAAAGGCAGGAAAAGCAAAATAAAACAGAACAACAAACAAATAGAGCATACACCACCAACAGTATACAAAGGCCCTCCACTCATCAGGTTTAACAACATACACTAAAGGAGCCAGTAGCTGCACAAGAAACAGTTGCACCAGCAGACTCCAGCAGGTTTAACATACAACAGTAACTGCACAAAACCAGTAGCAACACCAGCAGCGCAAAAACCAGTAGCAACATACCCTTCACTCATTAGACGAAAAACCAGTAGCATACTACAACACTCTAAAAGAAGCAGGTTTAACATATAGCAGTAACTGCACAAAACCAGTAGCAACACCAGCAGCGCAAAAACCAGTAGCAACACACACCACCAGACTCCAGCAACACCAAAGAAAGGATTGCTTATCTCATTATTTAACTCGGTCCCAACTGAGTTTAATTTCTGTTTTGCTTCTCAATCTTAATTTATGAGCCAAAAATCTTTACTAACCCAATCTAGTGTAAAATACAAACAAATTGGCAAGTTTAATTCCTAGATTTATGTTTGCTGAGCCTTTGCTAAGGCATTCTTAACTACACCATTTGCTTCAACTGAAAATTTTTGACCTGGAAAAAGTAAAGAAAAGAGCTTAGTCAAGTAGAGCTGGGTTGATTGCGATTGACAGCAAACACTAGTCTACGTGTTTACAAGCTTAATCCTGTTCCAGTCCCCACCCGTTACCATCTCATTTACCTAAAAAACTAGCACTAGAAGATGGTTTTTTTTAATGAAAACTTTCTGGTCACCAAGATGGAAGCAATAAGAAGCAACACCAAAAACTAGTAGTTCCAAGTAAGACTTTTGGGTTGTACCATTGAAGCCCCTCAATGCCTTCTTATTTATGCCAATTTGCATCCATGTATAAAGTAATACACAAAAATGTAAACACATAGTTTTGTCTTTACTTTGGTTAGTGTGTATTTTAACTAGGGTCATGCTAAGTAAGAATTTTGATAAGGAATCTATTTTCATTAAATACATCTTCAAACTTGTTAAATCTTAGTTAATAAGTAGTCAAACTACTGTACTTTAACTAGTATATACTAACCAACATAATGAAAGCTAAAATGATAAAACGAGCGAGACTTACCAAAAAGGCGATGTAGGAGTTCATGGGATACCTCATCCTCTAAATTATCCTTTGAAACCTTGCTTCTTAAGAAACTCCATGATGCTTGATGTGATCTCAAAATGCTCGTCAATCGACCCATTCATCTTCCCTATCTCTTTATTTTGTGCTTGAATTTCCTCTTTTTGTACTTGAATTTCATGTTTCTGTGCTGTAATTTCCTCTTTATGTGACTGAATTTGCTCTTTTTGTGACTGAATTTCCTCCTTTTGCTCTTGTATTTCCATCTGTAAACGCCTCACATAGTCACTGTCAGTGGAAGCACTGGTAGTCCTGACAGAGAAGGAACGCCTCAACCCAAGTCCTTTAACATATCCTGACCTTGGCTTCAGCACCTTCACAGATAGCTCCTCCGGAGTAATTGGAACAGCACCAGGTTCGGAGCAATGTTCAGCTTGGATCTTTATCATATTATCCTGTCATTTAAAAAAAAAATAGAAAAATGAATAAAGAAACAATTATAATTGCAATCATCCTAATACAAAAAGGTAAATATACATACATAATTCTTTTCGCACTTCGGAGAAATCCACTGCTTTGTGACATCATTAAAGTGTGTAGATTTGTAAACACATGGCAACTCTGGCAGTTTGCCCCCATTTGTAATTGTCTGATTTTTTTTGTTCAACTAGTAAGTTAAATAAGAACGACGACAGTAGAATCATCTTTAAAAAAAAACGGAAAAAAAAATTAAAGAAGACCTACCGCCTCGTGTACCCTAACTGGGAGAGATTTTGACCCACACCTATGCTTTGTCTTCAATTGATTTCTATTGTCAATGTTAGCATTTGATTGCTTCTACAAGGAGCAAGTTCCAATAGAAAAATATATATATTAGGAAGACAAGGTAATCGTCAACAATAAATAAACATAAGAAAAGTTTACTAGCCAATTGGTATCATTCCACTTCTTGTCAATCAAGTTTCTCCATTTCTCGAGGTCACATTCAGGCGGTGGGTGGCTTCTAGCATACTTCTCTCCCTTAGCACTTTTAAGGTTCAGGTATTTTTTTCGTAGTCTGTAGGTGTGGCTGCTCAAGCTCTGTCCACACTTTGTTGCCACCACTTTCCTAACGTTAGTGGATTCACCCTCCATGTCAAATTGATCCTAGCAACAGCCACAAATCTTGTAAGTCATAATTAATTATATTACATTAAATCAATCAATTATGTAAAACTTTTACCATTAGACGCTGAAACATAGGTGCCGTAACTTCTTCATTGACATGTTTCCACCTGCGAATCCTAAAGTCTGGCAAGTGTGTTCAGACCTCAACACCAATTTTGGAGACTAATTGAGAGGCATGATCCCCCACTGGCGCAAGATACTCCTGTGGTATGGGAACTTTGAGCTTTCCATCTTTCTCAACCATTGCTTGAACCTTAAACCCACGTGTCAAGCCACGAGGGTGTCTACTAGGCACTATTGTAAAGACATTAGATTGACTGGTTAGTAATTAATTAAAGCAAAATCCTAAATGCAATATAAGCAACTTTATTTTGTTATTGTTGAATAAGTCATAAAATAAAATGATAACATATAGAGATATACAAGGGGAATTCCCCAGGCCTTACAATACCAAACAAAAAAACTAGAGCTATACAAGAGAAACAAAACCAAACAAATAAACTAAACTAAATAAACTACAAAGAGAATCATCCTAAAACAAACCACACAGGAATGTTCATTCGCCACATGAGGAAACAAAGGCTATGAACACTCAATAGACTAGCCATAACAATACAAAATACATTTGCACAACCCTCAAGAGAGAAAAAGCAAGCAAAACTAGAGATTAAGCTGTGTGGATTAAAAGCTCTTCAGTCTGACAACAAGAGAAAGTACTCAAAACACGCTTGACTTAATGGGTATCTAAATGCCAATGATGGTTCTGAAATGAAATCATAAGTCACAAAATAAGCAATATTGTGTACAGAGGTTCAATTGATGAAGAGAATAATTTGAAGCCAATAAAAACGGTAAAGTAAACTGTGTTCTCTGTTATATCAAAGTCAATGGCACATCCTTATCTAATGTTACTGTAACTACTTCAAAGTAAATTGCTAAGGTAAACTATGTTCTCTGTGTAAACTGTGTTACTGTAATGGCATAAAGGTGATGTATTAGGTGAAATCAAGTTCATTATGCACTAAGTTAGGTGCTAAACTAGGATACTTTGTGTAAACCGTGTTACTGCAATGATAACACAGTTTACACGGAAAACACCTAATGATCACTGGTTAAGCATACATCATTACAGTAACACAGTGCATAATGAACTTGATTTCACCTAATACATCACCTTTGGTGACAGATTGATTTCACTTTGGTTTGTAAACGATGGATGGTTTGGTTTGTAAATAATGGATGAATGTTTGACTTGAATGAATGGATGCATTTGTTTTGTTATTGATATCAACACCAAAACAGATTGCAAGACCAAAACAGAACAGATATATTGCAATAGATATGGATGGATGTTTGACTTGAATGGATGGTTTAGATTAGTAGTAGTGCTGCTGCATTTGTTTTGTTATTGATAACAAGACCAACACAGATTGCAAGACCAAAACAGAACAGATATATTGCAACAGATATGGATGGATATTTGACTTGAATTGATGGTTTAGATTAGTAATAGTATTGTTGCATTTGTTTTGCTATTAATAACAAGACTAAAACAGATTGTAAGACCAAAACAGACCCAAAACAACACAGATATATGGCACGATCAAAACAGATTATAAGACCAAAACAGACCCAAAACAACACAGATATATGGCAACAGATATATTGCAAGACCAAAACAACACAGATATATTGGAAGACCACAACATCACAGATATATCTTGTCCGACCAAAACAGACCCAAAACCATACCAACACAGGTCCAGGACTGGAATAAAAAAAGTTTGCAGGCTGTATACATCTATTGTACGTGCTGTTTGTGCTTTCTAATAGTGACAACACAATCCATCATCAATAAATATCTATTAGTCTATCACAATGCAATCCATTAGTCCAGCATCTTAAAGTTCAATTTCAGGAAAAAAAAAAATCAGTAATAAAGGAATTTTGCACCAAGAAAGTTTTCAGAGAACATAGTATGCTTTAACTGTTAGGCACTCAAGGTCAGTAAAACTTTTTTATTGAAAACTTTCTCTGCAATTTATTAGAGTAAAACTCAGTTTTCAGTAAGGCACTCATGTTTTCTTTAACTGTTAGGCACTCAAGGTCTAGAAGATTTATTAGAGTCTGTTCTTTTGCACCAAAGAATTATATTAAAACAGAGGATTTCATTTTAATAGTAAAATTCAGCATCTTACCGACACTAGATTGGGGGGTTGCCTCCCTTGGTGCCTCTATATCGACATCAAGTGGTTGTGAGTGTTGGGTCTCCACATTGTCATGTAAATCCTCATTCGGAACAACAATTGCCTCGTGCGAAGGTTAAGGAGATGATTGCGCCAATCGTTTGGGTGGCATTGGTAAGCCCTAAAAAACATAATACAAAAGCATAAACAATAAATACATAAAAATGGATAAGTAAAGATATGTATATGGAAACTCATCAAGGCCACTGTTGATATTTGTAGTCTGATCCAGTCAACTCCTTTTCTTCCCAAGACTAGTCCTGATAAACTTATTTGGACTCCTTCTCCTAATGGTATTCTCTATAAAATCTGCTTCTCTCCATATTTCTATTTTAAGGTTGATTCCTCAATTAGTTTCATCCACTAGAACAATAATCTACGAACTACATACACCATGCAACATCATCCTAAATGTGTTGAGTCAATTCATCCATAATTAAGGCAAATAGGTAATGATAGAAAGTTATCCCTTGATGCATTGTTACAGAATAGCTAAAAGAATTGGGATACCCACATCTAGGCAAATGTTACCGAACTCACACTAGGAACAAAAAATATATACAAAAGCATAACGAAATATTAGCCAGTAATACAAATCTAAACTCACTTTAGTTGATAATTCTAACCTTCTTGTGCTTATCAATTTTAAATTTTTTGCAGTTAGTTAAGCAATCAATCTTGCAGTTAGAAGTGCTATAAATTGTAAATATGACTTATCAATAATTATGCAAGAGCATTGATCTAGGGTTCAAGTCTTTGAGAAATCTGTATTATTCATTCTTTGAAACATGGCAAAACGATGCAACATGTAGTACCACATTTTTTCCTAACTGCTTGCTTTTGCAGGTTTCTATCTGTGCTGGTGCCTTGTTAGGGAATTTGTTATTGAGGGCCTACTGATGTGAGGTTTCTTTTTTGTATTCCTAGTTTGAACACTGAAGTTGATGTTATGGAGGTTGTATGTAGGATGTATATTTTCTAGTTTTATTTTATGACTTATTCACCCAAAAAAGTATATGGAAATATAAAGATGGTATTAACAAAGCATCATTAACGAATATATAGCTATGAGACATGATAACAAAAATGAATGGCCATACATATAGTACCTCATCGTCAACACTTTCAAAGGACTCAGCATCATCAGTGTCATTTTCATGATCTGACGGTATGTAGTCATCATCATCTACCTCAACCCTAATGTTCTTTCCCTTCTGATTAACACGATTGGGTTGAGTAGAACCCACCAAAGAAGCTGCTAAATGGTTCAATTGTAGAGCATCCATTTTCTTTTTATTCTTCTTGATTGTCTTATTTCTTTCCATTTCGTACTGTGTTCGCTTTTGTTTCGCTAGAAAACCTGGTTTGAGCCATTGTTTCTCCCCTTTGGCCATTTTGATAACTAAAAAGCATAAATTGATATAAAACATAAAATATAAAGCATAATATTTACTTAAAGAGACACAACAAAATATAGTATAACTATGTAATGCATTAAAACCATATGTCCATATAGAAACCTAAAAAAAACAAAAACTAAATATCATAATCCATATCAGGTTCCATATCAAGATCCATATCATCAAGTATGCCAAGTTCTTCATCTTCTTCGTCATCTCTACCATCTCTCTTTGTTTTATTCGGAATAACCTCAACTTCAATATCATCCCTATGAAATCGAATAATATCTTCAATGTTGATCGGAACAACTGAGTTAATGTTTTCTTGTTGGAATGCATCATTAAATTCTGGTTGATCCGGTGGTTCTCCATCACCAACCTCTGGTACATCAAACACAGCCCTATGTTGGACCTGTTGCACGGCTTGCCAAGGTTGCCCCCATTTGGTGTCATTCAGGTAGAACACTAGTTTAGCTTGACTAGGCAAGATAAAAGGGTCAGATTGATACCACCGGCTTGTGACATCGATGCTTGTGCAATATGTGTCAACTCGAACTGTTCTACTTCTACCAGTGTTGCCGGTGTTGTACCATTCACATTGAAAGAAAACAACTTTATTTTGACACATGTACTCAAATTCCCAAATATTGCACAAGTGACCATAGAATTCGTGCATCTCTCCCTTGTAGTCCCCTTTGGTAAGCACACCACTATTTTGACCCTTACGACGATTGTCTAATTCCTTTGTATGGAATCGTACACCATTGATTATACAACCCGAGTACTCTTTCACTAGCAAATTAGGACCATTCACTAATGACCACAATTCTTCGGTTGCTTCAGGTGCCTCATCAACTCTCAATCTATTTATCTACATCCACATGCAATGTGCAACACTTGAATTATGTTAGTAATGTTTGTATTTTATACAAGCCTAACAGTGTTTGGGCAATTGTGAATATTAAAAATGACTTACATATTCTTTGAACCGCTTCGGAAATTTCTTCTGTTGTATCTGAGTTATATCTTGTCCAGTGGAAATTTGTAACAAATTCTTGTGTTCCCTACTCAAATAGTTTTGGTTAATGAGTGAAATACTACTATTATTAATGACTAATAACATGAAAAATGTTAAAGTATATATAATTATAAGAAACACGTACTGAAGATACTTCTCTATCTCAGGGCTATTGTATAATAAGAACCAATGAGCAATATCACGAAGTTCCTGTGACATCTCAACATGCTCTCTGATTTGGCCAATAGGACGAGCAGTTTCGGTGAATATTGTCAAACCTTGACACCGAACTGCATAATCTTCATTTCGTGCATCTCGATTATGCACGGTTTCAATCCCTTCAAGATACATTGAGCAAAAAGTAATGCACTCCTTGACAATGTAAGCCTTTGCAATAAAACCTTCTAGTTGAGCTCGGTTGTTGACAAACTTTTTTAAAGCTCCGAGAAACCTTGAAGAGATAACCAATTAGGATATTGGTTAGGCACACAACATAATCTACACCTTTCATTTGAAACTACAATTTTAGAAATTGCCTTTCAATCGGGTACATCCACCGATATTACACAGGTCCTCCGAGAATAGTCTCCCGTGGCAAGTGAATGGCCAAATGAACCATCACATCGAAGAAGGCTGGAGGAAAGATCTTTTCAAACTTACATAGTATGAGTACTATGTGTTCCTCTAATTTCTCTATTTCACTTCGTTTGAGTGTCTTTGAGCATAGATCTTGGAAAAAGCTACCTAACTCAAAAAGTGTTGTATTGATCTCTTTATCTACGTAACCATGTATCCCAATAGGAAGAATCCGTTGTATAAGTACATGGCAATCGTGGCTTTTCATTCCTGTTAATCTACCATTTTTTGCATTCACTGATCTCGAAATGTTTGCCGCGTACCCATCTGGATACTTGACTGATTTCAAGAATTCAAAGAAACCCTCTCTCTCTTTAGGGGTCAGTGAGAAGTTGGCTCGAGGTTTGACATATGATCCATCGGTATTTTTTGTCAACCACAATTCATTCCTTATATTCATATCTTCTAAATCCATTCGTGCCTTATCTGTATCCTTGTTCTTCCCATCAATTCCCAACATAGTTCCAACAACATTTTCACTAAAGTTCTTCTCCACGTGCATGACATCAATGTTGTGTCGAAGCCTCTTTTTCTTCCAATACGGTAGCTCATACAAGATGCTTACCTTCGTCCAATTTGGGTTCTGACGAGGTCTTTTCCTGTTGCTTGGATGTTTTCCATATGTGACACCCGTCACGCTGGCCAATTATTCTTCAATCTTTTCTATCGGTATCACCAAAGATCTCTTCCGTTTTTCATGCTTGCCATTATATGCTCTACTCTTTCGCCTTTCTGGGTGGTCATCAGGCAAGTAGCATCGATGGTTACTGTACGCAGTCTTATTTCTTAAAGATTCAAAATATGGTTCGTCATTGCAAGTGTAACAAGAGTAATGACCCTTTGTTCTCCATCCAGACATGTCACCAAATGCGGGCCAATCATGTATCGTCTACATCAAAGCTACACGCATGCAGAAAGTCTCACCAGTCGAGGCATCATAGGTTAATGTACCATTTTTCCATAATTCATTCAATTCATCCACCAAAGGTCTCATGTAGACATCAATATCAATTCCTGGTTGTGATTCACCAGGAATAAGTAATGACAGCATGAAAAATGGGTCCTTCATAGCCAACCACGGTGGCAAGTTGTACGGAATGAGTACAACAGGCCACAAACTATATGAGTTATTCATATTTCCAAAAGGGTTGAACCCATCAGTAGCCAACCCTAGCCTCACATTCCGAGGCTCTAAGGCAAATTCAGGATGTTGTGAATCGAATTCCTTCCACTCATCACTATTTGCAGGATGCCTCAATACACCGTCATCTAGACGTTTTTCATTGAACCATTTCATATCCTCGGCTCTCTTTCTCGACATGTACAACCTTTTCAATCTCGGTGTTAACGGGAAGTATTGAAGGACCTTACGAGAGATCTTCTTACCTCTACCGTGATTTGTCTTGTATCTAGAAGCATTACAATTTGGACATTTATCCAATGTTGCATTCGCCTTCCAAAATAGCACACAGTCATTTACACAAGCATCAATGAGCTCGTATGACAAACCCAATTCACGTAGTATTTTTTTAGCTTCATAAGTTGACTTTGGAACCAAATTATCCTTCGGTAAAAGTTTTGTTAAAAACTCTAGCATCATGTCAACTGACTTATTACTCCAATGGTTTGTTACCTTCATATTAAGTATCTCGATGACAAACTGTAACAATGTGTAATTTGTGCAACCTCGGTACACCTCACGTTTGGCATCATTCAACAATTTATCAAAAGTGCGAACCTCCTCCTTCTGGGTTGTATTAGTTGATTCCCCTCTTATTCGACCTTCCACTAAGGCATCAATACCTCCCAAAACCTCATTGCACTTTACGGGTATATCATGATGATGAGCCTCATTTGATTCACGGGGTTCCCTATGCACGTGCCAGATAGTGTAAGTTGAAATAATCCCATGTTGCAGCAAATGAATTTGAACAATTTGAAAATTATGACGAACAACATTCACACACTTTCGACAAGGGCACAAAATTTTACCATCTCGATCGATAACCGCCATTGCAAAACGAAGAAATGATATTACCCTATCATAATATGCCAGACTTATCCTTCCATCAACTGTGCTACCTAGTGCAATCCAACTCTTGTCCATGTCTGACTATGCCGAGTTAATCAAAGGTAGGTGAATAGGACAAATTTTAGATATAAATATATATATATATATTTTAATTAAAAAAAAAAGGTTGAAGTCCAATGATTATACTAAGTTATATAAATTTCAACCACATAATTCACATGAGAAAATAGCCAAAGCAATTTAGCGTAAACAGAAGAAGTATCCAGAGTCGGTCAAATAAGTATGCCATACAGTGTTCCCATTAAGATATTACATAACTAACCAAATATATGCTACCAACATAAGATGTATGAATTTAAAAATAAATTAAAATAAAATGACAGGCCAAGCTAGTGTATTGAAATATAGATAACCCTCATTTGCATCCTTAATATACTGGTTATAGTCACATAACATTGAATAAGACACCATACTGCCACATAGTCATAGTTTAGAATCTGATGCTTCAAAAATTTGGGAAAAGGGAGTTGTGATGGGTAGATATGGTGTGTAGCCTTTAGTTAAGCCTTAGTAATCATGAATGCCAAAAGTGATTGTAAATTGAGTAGAATGGTGAATAAGGAACCATGAAACTAATCCCTAGTAAGTTTACATAGACTTCATCTCGTTGAATCCGAATTGTGTTGGGGACTAAGAAATAGATGACAGTGCAGCATAATACACTACAGATAGCTGGTGTTTTTCCTGGATTCTAGGATTGTCCATTTAATCTATTGATATAAACTTTTCACATTGTAACATCAACAAAACAGTCAAAACAATCATCAAACAGTAGAAGCAGCTGTTTGTCAATAATGGTAATGAAAAAATGAAGAATTGTTCAAAAACTTTCCAAATATTAGTCTAGTGTATTAGTGTATTATAATAAAACCAAAATTTTTAATGGACTATACACACAAGATCCATATTCAGGACTACGTTAATGTAGTGGTTCAACAAACCAAACTTTAACGCAACTAATTAGGATGGTTACATGACTAGTTTACTTCCCCATTCAGCTCTTTGTAAAGCCATATTTTCAGATAAAATAATGTCAGCCTTACCCTTTCTCCTTCTCTTCAATCATCTTCTTTTTTCATTTTCCTTTTAAAAAAAAAAAAAAAAATCAATAATAGAATTTATAATAAGAACAAAATAAAAAATTTTCCCTTTCTAGAATCGAAGCTGAATACAAATTCCACAAATATAGATATCATGAAGCAAGAATTAAGATTGGATTTTGTAAAAGAAACAGAATTGTTCTTGTCATATCATAGAATGAGTTCTTGGGCATGTTACAACAGAAAAGGAAAAGCTGACTGCAATTTTAAAAAATATTAAGTATTATATTACTGCTTTGAGCTATTTTTAAAAGGTGGGAAAAGACAAATATATGATAAACTGATAAGAACTTACCAAGGCAGTTAGTTTCCTTCTTATTATGTCTTTATTTTAAACAAGTTGTTTAAACTGGTTGTTTCAGCTAGTTATTTATTCATAGCAGTAGGCCAAACCAACCATAGCAGTAGCCAAGCAGCCCCACCAAAGACAGGACATCCAAAAATAAGTAGAAGGACCAACTAAAGACCTATTTTCCTACATCCAGTAGTTAGCACATCCAGGAAATCAAGGCAAATGGGCAACAGCAAACAAGCAGCTTGAACTAACAGTGCCATGGACATGGATTACCTAATGGAAGATGGATTATGAACATGCCTAACAGAAGCAGAGATTAACAAACTAAATCCATGTGCAGCTCACATGCATTCATGGGTTCTTATATGGTTGGAACTTGAAGCACACAGCAATAAAGGTTCAATTATCACTGATATAATTGTAGTTGATATACTCCCCGCCCCCCCTCCTTTTTTTTTTCCTTTCTTTCTTTCTTCTTTATTTTCTTGTGAAAATGTTCTAACACAATCCAAAATATTGACAAATAAACAGTACATCATTTAGAGTGCTAGCCTAGCATTATCACCTAATAAAGCCATTATATATATATATGTTTTTTTATGACCAATGTCCGGACTAGTTTACGCGCACCTGAAATAATATCATGAGAAATACCTAACTTGAGCTAATAACATTGTGGTTGTAGAATTCGGTTCTTATCAGTTGTGTAGAACATGTTCAGATCCTCTAGAGTCCACACTCTGCAATTTCCGTGGAGTAGTTCAAAACAACATCATTTCATTTCAACGGCAAAAAAGAAAAAAGAAAAAAGAGGAGACAGAGGAAGACCAAGAAGAAAATGAGCAGAGATAAAGACTGGAGAAAGCTCTGCATTCAAACTGAAATGAATCTCTCAAACTTATCCTAAAGAAACATATAAATCATGGAATGGGTATAGACGAGGGAATAGGAAAATGGGTCTTTAGACAAGATGTTAGTATTGCTTTGCTTGTCATAAGATGCTTTAGAGAATCCATCCTCAGTAGGTTCCTCAACGATGGATTACTAGGGCAATTTGATAATAATTTGGATGCTCTGAGAAGGAATTGTATTAAAATGACAAGTCTACGTGTTACACAGATGTTCTTCATACAGAACTTATAGACAAAGAAAGTGGGCTGAGTGTAGATTCTCTTGCCTGATGATTAGATCTTGCAACATTTTCTTTTCAGTTATGCTAGGTGCACAGGAAGAATTTTACAGAATGGGAATGTGACCCAAAATGTTCACATTGTTGTGAATGTTTTCTCACATTTATGCATTATGTGGAGAATTACCTCTCTCTATGCGATACACGATTGATAATAACCTGTAGATTCAAATTGGAGAAATATCTTGTGCTTATTGTTTAAGGGGGATTTGAACATAGACATGGAGCTTAATATCAAGCACGGTTCCTGATATCACCACTGCACAACAATTGCTAAAATGATAAGATTTTCATCAAATTCTCACGATTAGTTCATTTAATTTCTTTTTGTTTTTGTAAATGGAAGTGTCATTTACCATTATAAGATAATGATTATTTCATAACAAGATTAAGAAATGACTTTTGTTTCATTTAACTGAATCAAACATTATCCCAAAGTTATTCCAATCGCATCCTGAATGTGATGGAATGTCAATCATAGGATAGCCCTATTCTTGTATAGTAGACCAATTTGACATGAAAGTGCAAAGTGCCATTCACAGCAACAACCTTGTACAACAGATGAATTCCTTGTGTATCCCTCAGTTTTGGGGCACTCACTATTGCTGTAATTAGTTGCAACTTAATCTGTCCCATATGGTATGTGGTTTGAAAAAAGAAACCCCGCATGTATAGAGAAGTTTATAGTGATATAAACTATAAATTCGGACATCTTAAATTCATTTTTTTGAGTAACATACATATACTTCACTACTTTGGACAAAAATTTCATTATGATTCTTGGTTAGTGGTTGTCTCTGTGTTTTCATGATCCCAAATAAGGCTTACCAAAACCATTTGTTAGCCACATAATGATTTGTGGTTACTATTTGAGCTTTAATTCCAAAAGGTTGCAAGTTGCAATACGTAATGCTAGCAAGTACAATTAGAGGTCATTCTGATTTATCGCTTGTGCATAATATACATATTAATAAATTTTATAATTTTTATATTTAGATGATCTGTTTCAATCATATTATCTTAACGGTTTATGTTTTAAAATTTTAAATTTTATTATTATATATTACATCTATGAATAAAAATAATTATAAACTCTATTAGTTTGTATAATATATAGTTTTAATAATTAAGTGACATGAAGGACAATCAAATGTGCCAGCTACTAAACGTCAATTATCACTGCTTTAACCTTTATTAGTTTCAATGTATTATAGTCTATTTTGAGAAAGAAAACAAACAAATTTCATCCAAAAGGAACTCAACAATTGGAAAAGAATGACAACAGAATAGTAATGATTGTGACTTGAGAAAAATGCCAAGTGTTGCTAGGCAACAATGACATGCCATAAAACAGTCTTACAACAAGATGATCTGAGTGTACCTCTCAAATCTCATGCAGTTCCTTTCAATACTTGTACTCATTAATCACCTCATCCCTTCACAATTTTGCTTAATCCTGAAATTTTGAAAAATTATTATGTACTTCTTGAACTTTGTCTCAAAAATTATAAATTTTGTGACTTCTAATACTATTGAGACAATGCCCTAAAAGTTACTATTGTGCCAAAAGTATTGAATGGCTTCACCTAAAATTTAGGTTCTAAATTATATCCCAATACATTGATGAAAGAGAATGTCGGAAATAATACATTATATCCTAATACATTGATCGATATCATGACGTAAGTAATCAATTTTATTTTTTTTATGAATAACCTAAGTAGAAAAACCTATAAAATAAACAGATATTGAACAAACATTCAAATATAGAGAGGAGTTGAACCCTAATTTTATTAAAAATACAAACAAACAATCCAAATCATATAAAATATTCACATTTAGTCAAGGGCTTTTACTAAATTCAAACTGTTAATTATAATCAATAGGACATTCATTCTCAAGTTTATAGCAGAAACAAGCAAAACACATTAAGGATGGCCAAGTTTACAATTTACACATTCACAATTTATTGAAGAGAAACCTTGTTGGAAAGAATAAAATACAGCATTAATTCTGAAAATTAATTTCAAAAATTAGGGAAAACATTAATTTTGAAAATTAGGGAAAACAGAGATTGAAAAATAGAGAAATTGAGTGTGTGTGTGAGAGAGAGAGAGAGAGAGAGAGAGAGAGAGAGAGAGAGGACCCATACCTGATGGAAGAGAACGCACAACAGTAAAGGAGATACGACGTCTGTGGCGACACTGAAGGAGGAGAACAAGGACGTTGGCAGCGGCACTGGAGAAGAACACACTGAAGGGGCGCCGGAGAAGAACACACAACACTTGTGTTTTGAGAGGGAGAGGGAGAGGGGGAGAGACAGAGATTGATAGGAAAACTGATTGTGTTTTGTTTTGAGAGGGAGAGACAGATAGAGATACAGACTGATACGAAGACTGATCCAAAAACAAAACAAAAAAAGGAGGGAAAAATAAACTGATCAAAAAAAAAAAGAAGGGAAAATAATTTAGGAAAACTGATCCAAAAAAAAAAAAAACAAAAAAAAAAAGAAGAAGGGAGGGAAAAATAATAGACTATTTTTTTCATCACTGCTTAATATGTCAAAATTCTTCTTTCAAAATTAGTGACAAGACAATTTTCTCACTAAAAGGCCTAAAAATATTAAAAATTATTAGTGACGAAAATATATTTCTCACCAAATGGTTTTAAAATGTTTAAAATCAATTTTTTGTTTTTAAAAAAAGATTATTGGTGACGCAAATATATTCCTCATTATTAATTTTTTAATTGTTGAAAAAAAAAATTCTCACCAAAAGTTTCTAAACTTTGGCACCATCAAAAAAAATTAGTGGGTAAAATTTAGGTGATGAAACTTATTTTTTTTCTCACCTAAAAGTAAGTATTTATTGACGGAAATAAATTTCGTTACCTATTATTTTTATATTCTTATTATACGTGACAAAATTTATAATTCCTCATGGATTATTCTTATTTAGTGACGAAATTTGTTTTCTTCACTAATTTTCGTCACCATACCAATATAGAGAATAAGAGAAAGAGACACCAGAAAAAGAGCAAAGAGAAATCACGTACCAAATCACCGAGCGAAGAAGATGTGGCGGTTACCGGCAAGGCTACTAGTGGCAGCGACGATCGACAAGGCTAATAGAGGCGACGATGGCGATTAGCGTGGTGGAGGAGCAAGAGGTAAGACAAATTAATATCCTATTTTTAGAGGGAGAGAGAGAGAGAGAGAGAGAGAGAGAGAGAGAGATACAGATGATAAACAGAAAAGGGGTAAAAAAATTTAATACCCTTTTTTTTTTTATTGCCGCTCAATATATCAAAAATTTCCCATCAAAATTGGTGACAACATTATTTCATCACCAAAAGATATCAAAAGTATTAAAACGTTTTGGTGACGAAAATATATTCCTCACAAATAATTTTATAATTAGTGACAATTTTTTTTCTCACCAAAAAAAAAAAAAAGGCCTTACCACAATGCCACAACTTATAATATATTTGGATTTTGATATAAAAAAATGCTTGAGACCACTAATTAGTAGTAGCACTAACGATGTGGCAGTGGGCCCACCCACTACCACAGTATTGCTGTGCTGCTTTGTTTTTTTGTTTTTTTTTAATTTTCCATCTCATTAGTGGTGGTTTAATGGTATCAAATTAGTGGTACCTTTGATATATTATTTACAGCTTTCTGAAATCTATAGAAGTAACCAAATACCATAGAGAAAGGTTCAAGATCCTCTCCTTCGGTCTCTCTACTTGGCATTTTATTTGGTAGGCCATTGAGTTCACTTTTGGACTCAATTTCGATAATCCGAACCGTTCACATTTTAAAATTTATCGAGTATATCATACTTGTAAAATATCAAGTTGATCGGATATCGAAAATCACGTGTTTAGATCATTGAAGTAAAAAAAAAATTTTAAAAATAAAATTGTTTATTAATTTTTTTTTTTAAAAAATGGTTTTAGTTCGATGATTCAAACACGTGGTTTCTGATATCCGATTAACTTGATTTTTTACAGGTATGATATACTTGACAAATCTTAAAATGTGAATGGTTCAAATCATTAAAATTGGGTCCAAAAGTAAACCCATTGGCACACCAAGTAAGGAGCCAAGTAGAGAGATCCAGAGGGAGGACCCTGATTTCGATCATCCGATGACTTCTAAGAACTAGAGAAAAGACAGAGAGAAAGAAAGGAGAGTGAGAGGAAGGTGGGTATGTTTTTGAATACCACTTAACTTGTAGAGAAATACATACGTCTGTATGTATATTTTTTTTGAATATATTGATAAGTTAAGAACAAAAAATCAAAAAAAAAATATATATATATAATGTCACCTTTAATTAATCATTTCATGTGCCAAGTGTTTTTATATCTTATTTTTAAACACACATCAATAAAATTTATTTATATAAATTCATTGAATTCTATGTAAAGTGAGTGGGGGTAGATAGAGGAGTGTCTTAAGAAGGGAACTTCTTAAAGAAATGGTGTATGGCCTCATGATTTTTTAATTGTGAAATTCATTTCTATTTTTTATGGGTTTTATGGGACCTCTTAAAGTGAAGAGCATGTCCTATATTATTAAGAAGCTTGATTATTAAGAGCATGAACTCAAATTTTAAATAAATAAAAAAAATTAAAAAAAAATCAAGTAGCTTGATCATCATTAGAAATATTTATGTTTATTAAGAAACGTAACATCATTTAAAAAGAATAATAATAATTATTATGTGGAAAATGTTTTTTTTTTTTTTTGGTGACCAAATTTGAACTCAAAATTTAAATTGGGTTCTGTTTAAAAAAAATATATATGGTGATCTAAGTAGTTTATGTTTTACTATTAAAATGTAATTTTTTTCACAAGGCATATAGCGATCCCGATTTTTACCCAACTCTTGTGATGCTTCGGGCTCGGGTTTAATACTTTCATATTGTTGTCTATCTCTTTCTTCCTTTGTATACCTTTGAAATTGGTCTTTGGGTTGTTGTGGTTGTGTTTGGAATAGGTTAATTACTTAGTTTTCAAACTTTGTGTTGCTCAGATTTTTGGTCTTACGCTCGAGTGACCATTCTTGCGCTCGAGCGGGCTATGTACATTTTGGTCCTCCGCTTGAGCGGCCTTTCTTGCGCTCGAGCGGGAGTTGCAAACTGTTAGTACTCTACACTTCTACAAAAATGCTAGAGGAATGTTTTTCACGCTTGAGCGGCGTTTCCTACGCTCAAGCCGGTGGGCACTTGAGCATTCCTTCTTGAGCTTAAGCGGTTGGTTTGTCATCTACAAAAGTTCTAGAGGCATGTATTCTGCACTTGAGCGGGCCTCTTCTTGCGCTCGAGTGGAACAAATCTTTGTGTCTGACGCTCGAGCGTGAAACCCTCTGCTCAAGTGAACTGTGCGTATATCAGATCACGATAAGCACTTTTTATATCACTTTTTCATATCTTTTCGACCAAAACCCTAAAGTTGATAGCCTCTTTCTCTAAAATACTCTCTTTCTCTCTCTCTCTCTCTCTCTCTCTCTCTACATTTTGGCCTAGATGCTTTGATCTCTCCACCCTACTCTCTTTGATAAAAAGGTGGAGCTTCTCAAGATCTTCTCTTTGAACCGATTATAGTTGGATTTCGGCACTTTTGGGGTTTCTCTCTTACTTGGCTCATCTTCTCTCTTTGAGGTAGGGATATTCTATACTTTAGTATGAGTTTTAACCTAATTATTTGTGGTTATGTATAAATGGTGGAAATCTTGGGAGTTTTTAGGTAAACTTCGGGTTTGTTATCAAATTGAAAGAGGGTTTCTATATTGTGATCCATAGATGATTTTGGGGTTTTGAATATGAGGATATCGTGTTAAAATGATGAATTTTAGCCTTTGGGTTAATATTTGAATAAGGGGGGAGATTTACCCTAAATGTGTTTTGAATATTATTTTGTATAAATAATGAAATTGATTTGAGAAATGTGAAATTGGGAGAAGGTGTAAGTGAATGGTGTAGTTGGATTTGTTTAATCACTCATTCGTGGAAATTTGATAAATTATCTATTATAAAGATTGTATATCTGTTTAGAAATATCTGTATTGGGCTATCGGTAGAGGATAGTTATGATTGTTGTAGAAATTGCATGATGATTAGGTGGATTGAAACTAATCATTTAAGTTTGTCATTGAATATGACGGTATGATTAAGGCATTGAATATGTGTTATGGATAGTCATCGTATATGACGATGAATTTAAATACATTATATATGTATAATGTTTTGGGAGAAGAAAGAGGATGTACTCTATTGTTTGGGAGGAGATAGGGGATGGACTCCATTGAGAATTAAGTTGGCCGGAATGTCCAGGGTGAAAGTCCCGAAATCTTGTGTATACATGGGTGCCGATCTCGCGAACGAAATTTTCGTAAAATGGTAAGGTTTAAGTGTTTGTATGATGGTTATGTGGATAGGGAACCACTGAGTTGTAGTCTCAGTTGGATCATTTGGAAAATTATGTATATTTACCATATGACTTGGAATGAAATGAATTAACTCGAAATGAATAAATGAGAATGGATTGAGGTATGAATATCAGCATCGAATGGTTATGGAAAGAATGTAAGTTGATCATGAATGTTGAACATTAATCTAACACGTATATCTTAGTTAAACTTCATACATTGTATTAGACTGTTTATACTGGGCTTTGGCTCACCCTACTTAGGAAACCAATTTCAAGTACCAGTGGCATGTTTCCTCCAAGGATATAGCTTGGGAGAACTTAGTAGCTTAAGGCTCTATTTTGTTGTTTTGTGTTTAAACGTTTATTCAAGCTGAGGGCTTAACATGTATAGAGCTTAGGACTCTCTTTTGTTGTAACCAAGCGATATCTTGGAAAGATGTAAGCCCGTAGGGCATTTATTTCTTTGATTATTAACCAATGTTACATGCTATAGATTCAGGATGAACATTTATGAATGTATAATGCATGTAATATCTTTTGCATTATGAACTCTGATGAATGAAAGGATATTAATTCTATTATGTTCACTTCTCTTATGAATTAGTTTATCTATATTATTTTGGGGGCATGACAACTTGGTATCAGAGTATGTCGGGTTTGAATACTTTGGGTACGTGGGAAGTGGTTAGTACCACAATGGGTTTGTCTCGCTTGTTAGAGACTAAAGTATGAACGATATGCGCTTATATGATAACATGCTTATGTGATTATTTAGGCATGAGATTTGGTTCTTAAGATGTTGATTGAGTCTATGGGTTTATGGAAGTCCTATTAGAAGAGCACTTGATCACTGCTATTTCTAATTGGAACTCTAACAACGCCGCGGGACAGTCATTATCTAGGAAAGAAATTTGTATGTCTTGAGCCAAAATCATGCTAGAATGACATGTTAAAGCATGATACACATTAGGCTAATTCATGGAATTGCACTACAAGTGCACGAAGCATGCAAGGGCCAACCAAACCAAACCTTAACAGAGGTATGACATGGCAAAACATCACCAAAAACATGCTGAAATAGAATCAAATCATGCCAGAAAGGCATGCTACTTCATGAAGCATACAACACTAGTTTGTGAGAAATACACTACAAGTGTATAAACCATGCAAAGAGTGCGTCCACCAATCAAAATCAGAGTTATGACAAGTCAAAATAACACCAAAAACATGCTTTAACTAAGCTAATTCAAACCACAAAAGCATGCTACTTTGTAAGGCTAACAAGGCTAGCAAAGAAGATTTACACTACAAGTGCATTAAGCATGCAAGAGGTGACCAAGAAAGCCAAAAAGAGAGTTATGGTAGGTCAGATAAGTCACAAAAATGAGCCTAAACAAAGCCATAAAGAAGTAAAAACACATGCCCATTTGGTTGGCCATCAACACTAGCAAGCAAGACAAGAGGAGAGCGGACCACCCTCTCCTATTTGGGCCATCAAAACAAGGTTTTTACCACTGAAAATCCTTTGGATTTCAATGGCTCTAAGGCCAAAAAGAAGTTGTTTGAAAAGTTTGAAAGTTAGCTCACAAGGCTTTACAAGCCAAGGAGCAAAAGGGAGGACAACCCCCTAGCCAACCAAGGCACAAACCAAAACTTTTAGGACTGAAAAACAGAGGAAAAACAGAGGTTTTTGTAGTTCAACACCACCTAAAAAAAAAAAATAGCCCCAAAGTAGTTGAAAACTATGGCAAAACTAGTACGGAAAACAAGCTAAAAGGGGTAAGTGATTACCTTTGGAGCACAACAGCAAAATGGCCTCTTTCTTGGCTCAAATGACCTTCTATCAGCCCAAAAATAAGCTCCAAGGGACCTCAACCCATAAATATGCAACCTTGATGAAGGATGCCTAGGCAAAATAGAAGTATTTCTCTACTTCTATGCATTGCTATGCACTTCTATGCACCAAAGAGCAAGAGAGAGGAAACTAGAGAGAGAGGCAGAGATTTAGCTCTGAAATTTCTAGAGAGAGAGGAATTTTTTAGTGTGAGAAGCTCCCAAAATTGCTTCAAGGTTCTCACCCTTTAGAAATGAGATATATAGCAAAAGGCAAGAGTTTGGTCGAAAATATCTAAGTATAGGACAGGTGGCACAAGCTGGAAATATCTGCCAATTCTGGGCTTTCTGGACATTTTTGGCCGATCGGCCAACATTTGTGGCCGATAAGGTTCACTTTTGGCTGGCCTATAGCCGATGAGGTCCAATTGTGGCCGATGCACTTCCATAGAGGCCGATGGCAAAAATCAATCCCGGTCCCTGACTTGAAGAAAGCCTAACTCCTTCATCTGGACTCATTTTCAGGTCATTATTGAGCCGAAACTGTAGCCCCGAAAGTCTTCTTTCCAACGATGGTGGCCTCATAGCTTAAACCAGGTGTATAGACAGATAGGCCTGATTTAGCGAGGACCGCTCGACTCTCTCTTAGCGATTTATACCCAACTTCTTCCTCAGCTAGGTTTCTTCCCTCTTCTCCTCTTTTCTTCAACTCCAAACCCCTAAACAAGGTGTTTTGAAAGATTTTTCAAAGATTTCAACTCTCTTTCATTCATTTCCATTTTGTCCTTGCTCGATTTACCGAAAAGCGCAACATTTGACAAAATGTGAGCCTCGGAACATCGTAGAAACTTCTTTTCAAAAATATTTTGAAAAGAGGATTTTAAGGTCTAAAAACTATTCAAAATAGCTTTGGTCCAAAATAGGGTGTGAGGTTAGGATTTGACTCTCCTCTTGCCGAAGAAATCGAACCATTGCCCTGCATATCTTTTATCACCAAGTAAACTATCAGTAGCGCCCAAGTCTTAAGGGCGGTCAAAAATGGGGTGTCTACAGTTGCCCCTCTTTGACAGAACTCGAAAGTCATGAAATGACGTGAGTGAATGTCAAAGCCCAAAGACGACCCATTTTTGACAAGGGCGAAGACTTGGACAAATAAGCAAAATACAGATAAATAAATGGTTGCGCCCGCGGGATGCCTACGTATCCCTTTGCAAAGAATCAAATCAGCGTAGTTCAAGGGTAGAATGCAAATGATATCCAGGAAGATTTTGATAATTGGACTTATAAGCTACGCGAAGCCGATTTGGGTGGTGTGAACAGACAGGCGCACCTGCTGTTGTTAATCGATTTTGATAATTGGACTTATACGCTACGCGAAGCCGGTTTGATAATTGGACTTATACGATGCGCGAAGTCGGTTTGATAATTGGTCTTATATGCTGCGCGAAGCCGGTTTGAAAAGTGGACTTATACGCTGCACGAAGCCGGTTTGAAAATTGGACTTATACGCTGCGCGAAGCTGGTTTGATAATTGGACTTATACGCTACGCGAAGCCGGTTTGAAAATTTGACTTATACGCTACGCGAAGCCTATTTGAAAATTGGACTTATACGCTACGTGAAACCAATTTGATAGTTTGATTTATACGCTGCGCGAAGCCGATTTTATAATTGGACTTATACGCTGCGCAAAGTCGGTTTGATAATTGGACTTGTATGCTGTGCGAAGCCGGTTTGATAATTGGACTTATACGCTGCGCGAAGCCGGTTTAAAAATTGGACTTATACGCTACGCCAAGGCGGTTTGATAATTGGACTTATACGCTACGCGAAGCCGGTTTGATAATTGGACTTATACACTGCGCAAAGTCGGTTTGAAAATTGGACTTATACGCTGCGCGAAGCCGGTTTGAAAATTGGACTTATACACTGCGCAAAGCCCGTTTGATAATTGGACTTATACGCTGCTCGAAGCCAGTTTGATAATTGAACTTATACGCTAAGCGAAGCCGGTTTCATAATTGGACTTATACGCTGCGTGAAGCCGGTTTGAAAATTCAGGATTTATGCAATACAATGTAATGTCATGGAGTGATGATAAAGCTATGAAGATGGCAACATGAGAGGCAAGCTTAGTGCAAAACACACGAAGTATAGCGATCCCGGTTGTCCCTTTACTGTTCTGTTGTATTCCGGACTCGGTTCCGTGAAGTTAGTAGTGGTATCTATCTTGTTGTCGTCCTTTAATTTCACTTGATTGAGTTTTAGGATGTTTTGGGCAGGGTTGTTACAGGTTGGTTAGGCCTTGGTTTCAATTCCTTGTTGCCCAGTTTTTAGGCGATCCGCTCGAGCGGGTCTTCTTGCGCTTGAGCGGGGATTGCACACCTCTAGTTTTTCGTGTCTCTGCAAAACTTCTGCAGATGTGATTTTTACGCTTGAGCGGGTTTGTTTACGCTCGAGCGGTAGCGCTCGAGCGGGTTTGTTGGCGCTCGAGCGGGTAGTACTTTCTGGGTATAAGTTCTGGGAGGTGGAAATCTACGCTCGAGCGGACTGGTTTTCGCGCTCGAGCGGAAGTGCTTTATTCTTGTGTCTTGGCGCTCGAGCGGGTATTATTGCGCTCAAGCGTGTCCAGATTTTGTTCTTGGCGCTCAAGCGTTGTGTTCTCCGCTCGAGCGGGTCATACGTATATGAGTTATTCGCTGGGTGATTTTAAATCACTTTTTGCTTTTCTTTCTCTCTCCTACTTTTTCTAAAAAATATTTTTGAGAGCCTCTCTCTCTAGAAACTCCCTTCTCTCGATGGTTTGATCTAGCTTGAGTGTCCTCCTTCTCTTCGGCCTTTGTAAAAATTGTGTTGATCGTCGAGGGCGTCGTTTTGATCCGAAAATCTTGGTCTTTGGAGCACTTTGGTTTTGGTCTCTTCTCCATCTGAGCTCTAACTTCGAGGTAGGGATATCCTACTCCTCGTTATGGGCTTTGTCATTAAATTTTTGTATTTTGAGATGTTGGGGTTGGTTTGGTAATTTTGTGAAAGTTTGGGGCTTTTGTGTAAATTTACAAAAGTTGGGTTTTTAGCTATATAAAGCCTAGATGCATGTGTGGCATGGAAAATGTAAAATTAATGTCGAAACATTAATGAAAATGGAACCTAAGGGTTGTAATGTAAATTATGGAAAATGCCCTAATTACATTGGTTAATTAATTGGCATAATTAATTATGAGAAATGAGGAATTGATTTGGAAAGATATGGGATTAAAGGGTGTAGTTGGATTATTTATCGCTCACCTAGTTGAAATGTTGATTATATATCCATTATTGCATTTATTTTCTGTATAGAAATAACTGCTTTGGGCTATCGGTAGAGGATAGTCTTGATTGTTATAGACAATGCATGATGATTAGGCAAACGGAGACTAATCACTGGATTGTGTCATTGAGTATGACGATTAAAAGAATACATTAAATTTATGTGTTGTGCGATGATATGTATAATTATTGTTTATATGCATTGTGTTGTGTTGGAGGAGATAGGGGATGTACTCCACGGTTTAGGGGAAGATAGGTGATGGACCTCTAAACCGGATGTTGTTGGGAGGAGATAGGGGATGGACTCCATAGATAGAGCTCATATGCTTATCTAGTAATGTGTTGACAGAGCTCATATGCTTGTCATTGGAAGTGCGATAGTGCTCTTATGCTTATCTGTTGGTATGTGATATAGCTAGTATGCTTATCTATTATGAAATGGGGAAGTGCTTGATATGAGTTATTGTCTCATATGAGTTGTTTGGTCAGGTTCTGAGCCATGGTTATAAATTGAGAATTGAAAAGAATTGAAATATGGACTTGTATGTCATGAAACCGTAAAGTGTGATAAGGGAAAGTATCAGTGTTGGCCATCTATCAACTGCTAATCTTTTAGTCATTGTTCATATTTGGTTTAGTATATTTCTACTGGGCTGTGGCTCACCCTATATGGGAATATCATTTTCAGGTACAGGTAGCATGCCACCTCCAATGACGTAGCTTGGGAGGCTAGAGGCAGGCGGACTTTTGTTGTTTTATCTCTTTGATGTATTACATGTATATTCAAGCCAAAGGCTTAACGTGTAAATGAGTTAGCACTCTTTTGTTGTAACCAAGTGTTAACTTGGAAAGCTGTAAGCCCGTAGGGCATTTGCTTTTGTTGTTAACATGTAATACTTTTGTAAGGAACTACTCTGATGAATAGAAGAATGTTTATCTTTATTACCAATGCATGTCTGTGTTGATGGGCTTTAATGTTGTTATTTTGAGGGCGTTACACGAAGCAAGCCACATTCTTACCTGGCTATGTTTGTAACTTTCCCTATTCTCCAACAGGGTGACAGACTAGGTTGGTTCAGTTTCCAGAGTTGAGGCGCGTACAAGCTATCTCAACCTATGGGGCTGCCATATAGATTTCAAGCCGAGGATACACCCCTAGGTATTTAAACCAAACTTTAGTCTCGGAAATCCCAAACCTTTTGCGTACTAGGCATCGCCATTCGAACTCTAGTTTCCACCGTCTCAGTTGATCTCCTAGAAACTCATTACAAACATAGTCAGGTGACTATACCAGACCGATTGACGTCGTTCGGGCACGACAAACACCAAAGGAATTGCGCCTTTAAAGGATTTAAGGTCTCCTAGAACCGTGAAAGGTGCATAACAATGCAAGTAGAACGGTGCATAACAATGCGAGTGAAATGTGCATAACAATGCAAATGAAGTGTGCATAACAATGCAGGTGTAACGTGCATAATAATGCAAATGAAGTGTGCATAACAATGCAGGTGAAAAGGTGCATAACAATGCACGTGAGACATGCATAGTAAGGCAAGTGCAAGAAATGTATGCTCTATGCAACATTAAGATGCGCATTTCATGCCAGGGTGAGAAGTGCACATTCTATGCAAGCAAGGTTAAAACGTGTTCCATGCAATGTACATACTCTATGCAAAAAGGATCAACGATGTACATCCAATGTAACGTGTATATTCTATGCGACAACAAGAATAAGTATAGTACAAGATGCATTTATGCAATATGTGATGATATGATACATGTTACAAGCAATGTAGAGCATGATATCTAGGGAATGCAATAGACAAACAAAGCGGCGCTTTAGAAAGCACCTCATGGGGTGAGTGGCGATAAACCGCTCTACTCTGATGGGGATCTCCCCTCGTGTTCCTCGAACTCTTACCTTGCGTTCTTCGAACTCTTACCTTCAACACACAGTATAAAGGTTCTGATATGCTGACAAGGATTCTTCACGTAGAACACTTTGGATGCTGCCTTTCTTTCTGACAATATTCACAACTTTCCCTATTCTTCAACGGGGTGGCAGACTAGGTTGGTTCAGTATCCAGAATTAAGGTGCGCACACGCTACCTCAACCTATGGGGCTTCCATACAGATTTCAAGCCGGGGATACACCCCTGGGTATTTAAACCAGACTTTAGTCTCGGAAATCCTGAACCTTTGCATTCTAGGCAATAGCCATTTGAACTCTAGTTTCCACCGTCGCAATTGGTCTCCTAGGAACTCATTGCGAACACAGCCAAGATGCCTCTAGTAGGGAATGATACTCAAGGAGAGCACTTCTGATTGCCTTTCTGGCTTTGAAACAGGCTTGAGCTTGGAGTAGAGGCACACTCATATTTTGGAGCATTGATAAGGCCTGAAGTGGTACATCCGGAATACAATCTCGGAAACTGAAACAAACTCAGATGCTCCAATTTTCCCTATTTTCTTTTGCTTCGCAGTCTGGAACCTATATAGCTTCAGATAGGTCCTGGTTTTACTGTTCTCACACGACCTGGGTTGAACCCTACAGTTTTATAAAAGAACAAATCCTGTTTTGCACAAATGTAGAGAACGACACGACACTCTAAGCACAAAACGATTTATCTTTGAAATTGAGAGTGAGAATAAGTTTTCAACTAGGTATTGAGCCTACGACTGAACACAGTGCACCACAACTCAATAAAACAAAACAAAGGTAAAATAACCTGAACACATCTATTAACACTTGACACAACTCAAAACAAGAATCGAGATAGACAAAACAAGAATCGAGATAGACAAAACAACACACATGACACTCAGATGTATTCCAATGGCGAGAGACCTCTCGGTTCGCGAGGAGCCAGTTTCTTTGGGTATTGTTTCCCACCCTTTCTTATCTGTGATTCTCACATCACTCGGGCACTCAATCTCTATTTTTCTGAAAAAGCCCTTTTCTCACTTTTTCTCTCAGCGCACATCTCTCTATTCTTCAATCTCTCATTTTTTTATCTCTCCCCTGGGGTGGCTGACGGGTAAACAAGAAGTTGCGGGCTCTTGCCCCTAGCATTCTGCTAGATTCTCTTTCTTTCGCTCACAACCAGTGAGTTCCTCCCACAGAGGGGTTGCGACAGGATGTGTAGTAAATCCACAACTGACAGCAGTTGATGACACCCTTGGCTAGTATGGATGTGATCAGACCTATCTAGATGAGGGAGTGGAATATCCTAATCCATTCCATTTCGTGCTTCGCACTTAGCTTGATACCTCGCTGCTTGGAGGATACGAGAGAGTTTTCTGCCCTGTGTTGTTAGCTTCAGCTGTGCGCTTTTCCGATAGGTAAAGTGCCCTTTCAGGCAAGTAGAGTGCCCTTTCTGGAAAGTATGTTGGCAATGGGGAAAAGACAGAACACCTGACTCAACTACGCCCCTAGTTCATCATTTTGACCATTTTTTGTTTTTGGCTTTTTACTAAAACAATTTTAACCAATAAGAGAGTTAGATTAACAAACTTGTTCGACTTTTTGATTTGAAATCATGCAAGTCAGGTTATGAGCACTGAAAATTTTCCTTTTTTGGGTCCAAGAAATGGTCTAGTTTTAATTTTTGAGAAAATTAGTCAACCTCATTAAAAATTCTCAAAACTGTTTTTACAAATGGCCACTGCTCGACCAATGCAGAATCTACTCTTGAGATGCACAACCTCAGATCCAAAACAATGGAAAATTGCCCCTTGTCCGAAGGACACTGCATGGCAATGGAAAGTTACCCCTTGTTTGAATGACAACTCACAGTAACGGGAAGTTGCCCCTTGTTTGAATAGCGCCACAGTATACTGTAACCAGTTCTCATAGTGAAGATCACAACCGAACTCTTGGATACAGAGAAGACAAAGATGATCAAAACCATTACATGGACATAGTCGATTTGGAAGTGTTTATGGCTGGACTTCAGAATGAAGTTGCCTACGTATCCCAAAGATGGGAATCAAGCCTGACGTAGTTCCGGGGTTAAGGTACACTCGGGTATTAACCTCTCCTTTTACGCTCTAACTTTTGCCAAGGCCGCCTTTCTGGGTTTTCAACCTTGTGAGCTATGTTCTTCTTTTCTTTTCAATTCTTTTCATTTCTTCTTTTCTTTGTTCATTTCTTTTCAGAATTTTTCGTTTCTTTTTCTTCATTTCTTTTTTCGTTCTTTTTGCTCTAACTTTTGTCTGGGTCGTCCTTCCGGGTTTTTGGCCTAGCGAGGCTCTCAAGGGTAAAAGTGTAGCTTTGTCCATGTTGATCGGTTTTGAGATCTCGAAGCCATCTGAATCTAGGAGAATGGCCGTTGTTCGCTGATGATGTAGAAGTCCATCCAATGGGGGATGAATTTGCCCCTGGTGTTGTGGATAAAAACTCAGTTGTCCTTCAGCAATACTCTCTTCTTTCCTCCCTTCTGGGATATGGCATTCTTGCCGATCTTTGTTAGCTTGAGAAATGTCCCAATTTTTTACTCTTCGAGCGCATATGACATTTTTGCCCCTAGTTCAAGGACTACTTCTGATCGAGCTTTGCAAGCTTCCTTTTGATCATATCTGATCTTCTTGCCCCTAGTTCGTGGCCTGCTTCAAATCTGGCCACACAGGCCTCACACTGTGGTTGACCGTTGAACATTCTGAATCAAGTTCAAGGTTTGAAAGCAAAAGGGGTCGAGTCTTGAGGCTGAGAGCGATCTTATGCTGCACAATCTCAAGAGTGATTCCACACAGGTCTTCTCAGGACCACGCAAAACATTTTTTGAAATCTTTTAAGAAAGCAACAAATCGCTTACGCTGAAGACAGTATAGAACCAATCTAGATCAAGCCAGGATCCCTCTCAGTACTCACATTAACAAACATGATCTCATTCATTAAGGGCTTGGCCTACCTCTCTTTCTTTCAATTGATCAAATTTTTTGCAAATCCCGAGGAATTCTTTCCCCTTTGTTTTCACCACAGTGTTCAAAAAGTTTTGAAAAACTTAGGTCAATGTAATGATTTCAAGGCACAGAAAAGTAGGCGAAAAGCACTGCCATTTCATTCATATTTTCTGGCACAACTGGCTCAAAGCAAAAACAAGCACAAAAGCATGAAAAACCACTGTTGTTTCATTCAGATCTTCTGGTGTAACAGGCTCCACGGCAGAAACAGACTCAAAAGAGTGTAAAAGACAAACACAAAACCAAGCAAATGACGTCTGAGGTAACACCCCCGAAATCACCTGACTCTAACAAAACAGGACTGACTCGATACAACAAGACAGACCGCAACTGACTCAGTAAGAAAAGACTGACTCTATACAACACAACAAGACTGACCTAAATACCCAAGTCAGAAAGTACAAAAACTAGCACCCGCAAATGCTCAAAACAGTGCGTGCCATACACCACATCTGAAGTAAACTGAACGCCATCCACAGTTGGTTCATCCCTCGATCACATCACATTATCCCCCAAGTTCACTGACCCAGTGCCAATAGACTTTGCAGGACCTGGCGCGACAATGACCTCTTTATCAATCAGATCTTGTATTTCATGGCGAAGACGAAAACACATGTCAATGTCATGGCTGACTTGTTGATGAAAGGCACAATACTTAGCCGGGTTATGGGAGAGAGGAAGTTTATTTGGCAGTGGCCGCGGCTCCATGGGTTTCAGATCCCCCTTTCTAATCAGGACCCTCAAGGCCGTTGATAGAGACATGTACAGTGGGGTGAACACCCTCTGGCCCCGAGGTGGGTGTTTTAAGGTTTGTGGAATTTTGTTGGATACACCAGCAAAGGGATTGACAAACGTTGACTGGGTTTGCTGATCTCTTCCGAGCACGGGATTAGAGCTGAAAGGAACATTCCTGGTACGACGGCCCTTCTCCCGGCTTGCCCCTTGATTCAAACTGCTCTCATTCTGAGTGGCAAAAGTGCCATCCACTATCTTTGCAACAACTGAAATCACTTGTTGTTTGTTCAGCCCTTCGGCTTTCAAAGCCTCAACATCCCACTGAAGGTGTTCATAGGGACCAAAGCCTGCCCCTACCTTGTTCTTAGCACCTACCTCCACTTTGCCAAGGGATTGGCATTCTTCAAATGCAGCCCGTCCGAAGATTAGGGAGCCTTTTGACATGAAATTCCCGGTAGGCAATGTGGTCGATAACGAAGCCAATATCCCAAAGGCTAAATCTGCCACAGTTCTCTGAAGATCTTCGATCATTCTCATCAGCTCAGAAGTAGTGGGCTCATGGGCTTGAGATGATTGGGGTCCAGGTGTATCCATCATGCACAAGTTCGCGCTTTCTGGAATGAACACCTCTAGCTTGGGTAGATGGGCTAGGGTGATGTATATACTGGGGTTGTACCCGGATGGCAGTATATGGATCTGATTGAGATACAGAGATGACGGGTCCGTACTGGCCTGAGGTTCTTTAGGTGGAGGTATGGTCTCTTCGCCAATAAGATCCTGAATCTTATGACGGAGGTGGATGCAATGGTTCGTATCATGACCGTGTTGTTGATGATAGGCACAATATTTAGCTAGGTCATATATTGGTGGAAGAGGATTTGGAAGGGGTTGAGGTTCTAGGAGCTCTAGGTACCCTTCCTCTCGCAGCATTTTCAAAGCTTGAGAGAGACTCATGTAAAGAGGATGGAAATTTCGGGCTTAGGGCCGAGTTGAAGTGGTTGGTTTTTGGCCATTGAGGGAAGTGGTGATAATGTCCACTTCTGAGCATTTCGCAGCTGTGCTACCATCAGTAGCAACATTGGAATTGCGAACAACATTCTTCTTCAAAGGCTCAGTATCTTCTGCAAAGATCCCTTGTCGGATGGCATCCTCTATTTGAACCCCCATTCCATGAAGGTCTAGAAAGGTAAACAGAGGTAGAACGATCATCTTCTGTAACAACTTGCCATGCAGATTCCGAACAATCATCCTGATCTGATCTTTGTCAGAAGGCCTTGTAGTCACCATCAAGGCCTTTGCTCTCCATCTTGTCACGAACTCTGAAAAACCCTCTTTTGACTCTTGGCGGGTGACTTCGAGATCACGAGTTGTGACCTCGATCTGTGTGTCGTAGGAGTATTGAGCAATAAAGGCCTCAGTCAGCTCTTCCCAGTTCTGTTTCACAGGGTCCTTCAATTTCGCATACCAGATTGCAGCTATCCCAGACATGGTTCAGCCGAAGAGAGACAACTTCTGACTGTGGTCAAACCCATTGACCTCAAGATATCCGAAAACAGGTGGAGGTGCACCAATGGGTCTCCAGAGCCATCGAAGCAGTTGATACGCGGCATTTTAAACCGCTCTGGTAAGGTAACTACAGATTCAGTATACCCGTCCTCTAAATCCGGGATGGAGTTCACTCCTTGTGCTCGTTTGAATAACTTCTCCAGTTTATTGACCTTAAGTGCAGTTGAGTCAACCTCAAACTCAAACGGAGCTTCACTTTGATGGACAGGAGCTTTAGAGACCTGCTCTGGGATTGGCTCTGCCGGATTGCCCTGAGTCTCTTGGACATTAGTAGTATAGGCAGTGGCTTCGGGTGTCGAGCTACCCGTGGGAGGTGCATAAGATGTAGAAGCTGCAGCCTACTGTGGCTGTTGTTGTTGTAGCTGGGTTATCACTTCGACCTGACGAGCCATGACTTCAACCTGACAGACTGCGTCCTGCTACAGTGCCTCTATTGTTTGTTGCAGGTACTGCATCTATTCTTCCATACTGGCTGAGGGATACTGAGCCATGGGAATGGGTGATCGATCTCGTGCTGGGTTGAATGCAGACAATTGTTCCCAGACCTGACTAGACCTAGGTGAACTGAGGTGTGACTGCTGTAGATGCTGTACTGGTGAATTCTGCCCGAACCTCCTTCGTCTTGTAACCGGTGGAGGTGAGGTAAACATAGGTTGCTTCTGAACCAATTCTGACCTAACAAGGTCTATCAATACAAGTCCAGTATACCCAGGGGATATTAGAGCCTTCTGAAGCTATGGTTCCAAGACTACCTTGCAAAAGAAGAAAACAGACAGCATCTCAGCCTGATTTCACCAGAACAAATATGAGCGTAGCTGAATGACTGTGCTCTCTACTGAATTCTGCCCAAAATTCTACCTGTAAACTGATACCCTCAGGCCGATACTTAAACTTGCAACTGATACATACAACCTGTAGAGACACACTCTAACAGCACATAACACGCAAGTAAGAGCCAAAACACCCCTATGGAGGGGTAGGGTTTCCCTGTCCTATCTTGTCAGGAGCTAGGGTTTCAATACGCACGCAGCGGTTTCAAACAACCTACAATCGGGTAAGCAACTTGTCCTAGTTTGGAATGGTCACTACAGTTTCCGATATGCACTAGGTCGAATAGTCAAAAAGGGTTCCCTGGTAAAAACCGAGGTTTGTGTTCCCGTCATGGCAGAGCCCACAACCGATCAGCCTTATGGCACGCTTCTCAAAGCAAACCTCCGGCAAATCGTTCAGGAATAGCATGCAGCAAACACGGTGTCCTAGGCGCACCAATGCACATGCAATTCAAAGAAACACATAAGTGTAATCAAAACAAGATATCATGAGTTCGAGTCAAGTTCTCTAAGTCCCCAGTGGAATCGCCAGAAACTGTAGACGTGCCCGAACGTCCAGGCTCCGCGTGCGAAGGGCGCGAAATCCGTTTTGTTCATTAGCTACTATAGTTCGGACTCAATGTCACGGTTCTGAATCTAATCTCGCAAAGTGCAATGCAAAACTGATAAATCACCAAAGAGTCCAAATCCGGCAAATCGTTTTGGAAAATTGATTTTTATAAAGAAGTGCCAAACATGGACTGCTTTGCCAGATACAGAGTCGCCACCTAAATGTTTTGTTTTGGGAAATTTAGGAAACCCTGACTCGTGTCTAAGGCCACGTGTCCTTCATCACCAAAGTTGCCTCAGCTCGGGAACTTGGGTACGAGAGGGGAAGGTCCTGAAATGAGCACCCTCACTCGCCCGATCAAAGATCGGCTTTTACTAACATGATATTTTGTTTTTGAAAACACATGCGTTCTTATTCCGGTTATTAGCTAGCTTTACTATGTGATGCACACAACACACAAGTATAGACTAGATCACCTAAGTTGGAACAAAACATCTCATGTTTGTTTGAAAATGGTTTGAAGGTGCTACTCGCAAGTAGGCTAAAACGTGGATTTGCCACCCTCAAGTGGGCATAGAAAAACATGATTTTGCCACCCTCAGGTGGGCTTAAAGCTCGCATTTCAATGAATTGTTCCAATTCAAGCAATCCAACTTTCACCCACAGGCATTCAGGCAGTTTAACACTTAAGCAGTTAGCCTTATGGCAAGCATACGATCATGGCAACACTCATACTCATGCAAGGTGCTAAAGCATAAACACTTACAGTGTACTCTGAGCCAAAACAACAACTAGTTAGAAATCATGCATGATCCTAGTTTATGTTAAGATGGCTAATGCAACACATGCAAAATGTAACTAGAAATAGGCTCGGCTATTCTAAGATGGCATGTGAAATGCAATTTGATAATCATGTATTCAAGTAAATGTATTGAAATACAATGCAGTTAGTATGATGCGCCGAGCCCGGTGCATGCAAGACATATGAATGAATGCAAACATGCAAGCATAAGGATGCTAATCAAAACATGACCTAGAACTAACCATCGTAAGCAATTAAGTAAAAAGGAGAAAGACGTGGGGTTAGAAGACATTCACACACTCACACACACTTATTACAAAATTCACCCTCTCGACGGAGGGTCTGAATAAATAAGCTAAGCTAGCTACGCTACACTATGCAACTAATCTAATAATCTACTTAGACTAGTTATTACAACACCAAAGCTAATTAACTAACAAGCTAATTAATTATTATAATCCAAATTGAAACAAATAGCTACACTAAGTTAAATGAATATTACAAAACCAATTAAATGATTAAATTACACGAACTAATCATGAATATTGAAATGGCCTCGCAGGCGATGGAGAGATGCATGCTCGGTCGCGTCCTCCCGGAAATCCGTTGCCATGTCTTATGTTGCCTCTGTTTGCACTATTTTTGCCTTCTGAAGACTGTGAAAATTTCTATGATGCTTCTGAACCACCTCATGGGAACTCTGAGAGGTCATCGGCCAAATGGTATGGTTATCGGCCAAAGGATAAGGGTCATCGACCAAATATGAGGCTATCGGCCAAACATTTTTAGCCAATCTGCACACCAGATGGCCGATCGGCTATCTTTTCTTGTAAACTGCTCCTTTTGCTGCAGCAGAGTACAAACAGAGGTATGGCAATACATTTCCAAGAAAATGTTGTGCAACTACACCCCTTATCATGTTTGAAGCTCAAGGGAGTGTAGTGCTCGACTCTCGAGCCATCAATCATGCATTCCGATGCATGATGGCCAAAGAGGCCGAGTCACACAATTCAATGTGAATGAAATGCACAAAAACACATAAATGCCTTGAACTTTATCATGTTTGATCAAGAGTGTCGGCAACCGAGAATTGAGGCACGTTTCATCACTCTAAGTATGAAACGTCCCTCGTTCCTCGTGTTTGGCTCAATACTCAGACCAAGCACAATGCAATGCATGCAACATGGAGATGTTATGCAATGCAACATAAGCATGCCAAATGCAATGCAACCTAAACATGGAAACATGTAATGCAACCTAAACATGCAAACATTTAATGTAATAAGCATGCAACAACATGCAATGCAACAAGCATGCAACAACATGCAAGATACCAAGCAATGCAATAAGCATGTAACAACATGCAATGTAACAAGTATGCAACATCATGTAATACGACAAGCATGCAACAACATGCAAGATGGACTAAAATGGACAGACCTCAATCATGCCCAAATCAGTGACCAATAACACCAAAACTAAGGCACCGAAAGGCAAACACATGCATGCACACATATTGGTCCATAAGCTAGGCAACAAGAACACAACCCTCAAACATGATGAAGAAATGACAAGTATGAGAGTATGGCAATGAAGTAAGCTCTGAAATCATGCGAGGAATGATGCTAAATCATGCACATAATACAAACATAGCATGCTAGGAGGTTCAAAGCTTAAGGCTAGCCAAGGAACTTGTACCAAGGCCACATGAATCAAACCCCAAAGGGCCAAGAACAACCAAAATAGTCCTAGATCATGCCAAAATGAGTCTAAAACATGCATGGACCAAAGCTAAAACAAGCCAACATGAAGGGCATAAGGCCTGATGCATGCAAGGCCAATAAAGAGGGTTACATTACACCTACCAAGACCAAGCATGGCATGACTTCAACAACAAAAATCAGAGCTATATTATGGTAAAACAAGACCAAATACACACTGATATGTCAGCCCAAAGGCCTAAGCATGGTGACATGCACAAAGACCCATGTTCAAGGCATAAAGGACCAGCCCTTCAACGCATTGAAAAAGTGAAAGATGTGAGTGCATGGAAATGAAACATGCTTAGAAATCACATAACAAATGATGTCAAATCATTCAAATAGGTCAAGCAATGCATGCTAGTGGACTTGACGCACAAAGCTAACAAGCTAGGATGAACCATAGCTATACAAATCATGGCATGCATGGCCAAAAAAACAAAAATTAGAGCTTAAGCATGCTAAAACATGACCAAAAGCTTCTTAGAGTTAAGCCAAAATCATGCTAGAATGACATGTTAAAGCATGATACACATTAGGCTAATTCATGGAATTGCACTACAAGTGCATGGAGCATGCAAGGGCCAACCAAACCAAACCTTAACAGAGGTATGACATGGAAAAACATCAGCAAAAACATGCTGAAATAGAATCAAATCATGCTAGAAAGCCATGCTACTTCATGAAGCATACAAGACTAGTTTGTGAGAAATACACTACAAGTGTATAAACCATGCAAGGAGTGAGTCCACCAATCAAAATCAGAGTTATAACAAGTCAAAATAACACCAAAAACATGCTTTAACTAAGCTAATTCAAACCACAAAAGCATGCTACTTTGAAAGGCTAACAAGGCTAGCAAAGAGGATTTACACTACAAGTGCATTAAGCATGCAAGAGGAGACCAAGAAAGCCAAAAATAGAGTTATGGTAGGTCTGATAAGTCACAAAAATGAGCCTAAAAAAAGCCATAAAGAAGTAAAAACACATGCTCATTTGGTTGGCCATCAACACTAGCAAACAAGACAAGAGGAGAGGGGACCACCCTCTCCTATTTGGGCCCTCAAAACAGGATTTTTACCACTGAAAATCCTTTGGATTTCAATGGTTCTAAGGCCAAAAAGAAGTTGTTTGAAAATTTTGAAAGTTAGCTCACAAGGCCTTACAAGCCAAGGAGCAAAAGGGAGGACAACCCCCTAACCAACTAAAGCACAAACCAAGACTTTTAGGACTGAAAGACAGAGGAAAAACAAAGGTTTTTGTAGTTCAACACCACCCCAAAAAAAATAGCCCCAAAGTAATTGAAAACTATGGCAAAACTAGTATGCAAAACAAGCTAAAATGGGTGAGTGATTACCTTTGGAGCACAGCAGCAAAATGGCCTCTTTCTTGGCTCAAATGACCTTCTATCAGCCTAAAAATAAGCTCCAAGGGACCTCAGCCCATAGATATGCAACCTTGATGAAGGATGCCTAGGCAAAATAGAAGTATTTCTCTACTTCTATGCACTTCTATGCATTTTTATGCACCAAAGAGCAAGAGAGGAAACTAGAGAGAGAGGCAGAGATTTAGCTCTGAAATTTCTAGAGAGAGAGGAATTTTTTAGTGTGAGAAGCTCCCAAAATTGCTTCAAGGTTCTCACCCTTTAGAAATGAGATATTTGGCTCCATATATAGCAAAAGGCAAGAGTTTGGTCGAAAATATCTAAGTATAGGACATGTGGCACAAGCTGGAAACAGCTGGAGGAGAAATATCTGCCAACTCTGGGCTTTCTGGACATTTTTGGCCGATCGGCCAACATTTGTGGCCGATAAGGTTCACTTTTGGCTGACCTATAGCCGATGAGGTACAATTGTGGCCGATGCACTTCCATAGAAGCCGATGGCAAAAATCAATCCTGGTCCCTGACTTGAAGAAAGCCTAACTCCTTCATCTGGACTCTTTTTCAGGTCATTATTGAGCCTAAATTGTAGCCCCAGAAATCTTCTTTCCAACGATGGTGGCCTCATAGATTAAATCTAAGTGTATAGACAGATAGGCATGATTTAGCGAGGACCGCTCGACTCTCTCTTAGCGATTTATACCCAACTTCTTCCTCAGCTTGGTTTATTCCCTCTTCTCCTCTTTTCTTCAACTCCAAACCCCTAAACAAGCTGTTTTGAAAGATTTTTCAAAGATTTCAACTCCCTTTCATTCATTTCCACTTTGTTCTTGCTCGGTTTACCGAAAAGCACAACATTTGACAAAATGCGAGCCTCGGAACATCATAGAAACTTTTTTTCAAAAATATTTTGAAAGAGAGGGTTTTAAGGTCTAAAAACCATTCAAAATAGCTTTGGTCCAAAATGGGGTGTGAGGTTAGGATTTGACTTTCCTCTTGCCGAAGAAATCGAACCTTTGCCCTACACATCTTTCATCACCAAGTAAACCATCAGTAGCGCCCAAGTCTTAAGGGCGGTCAAAAATGGGGTGTCTACAGAAGGGGATTTGAGCTTGAATTTGTGGCTGAATTGCTCTTTGCTTCAAACGTATTGAAGTTACCTTGTTTGAGCTTATTGTGCATGCTTACTTTGCCATCTTTTTTAACTGTTTTAAGGTTGTTTTTGAGGTATAAAAAACTCTATTTTTGAGGTATAAAAATGTTAGTTTGAGTCTTTGTGAGTTAGGGGGTTGTCTCTCCTTTTTGTTCCTTAGCTTGTGAAGCTTTTTGTGCCATCTTTCATCACATTTAAATCAAACCCTTTGGGCCTTTTAACCACTGAAAATTAGAGTTATTTCAATAACAAAAACTCTGTTTTGAAGTCCGAAATTGGATAAGTTAGCCTCCCCTCCTTGTTGTCTTGCTTGCATACCTAGTTGCCTTACATGTGAGCATGCTTTTCTAGCATTTTGTAGCTTAATCTCAGCATGTTTTTGCTACTATTTTGACTAGTTTTAGCTCTGTTTTGAGGTGGTTAAGTCCTTTGAGCTTTGTATTGTATAGTTGTGGTGCAATTTCCTTCACTAGCTTAGTATTTTGGGGCTTTGAACATAATTTGTGAGTCTTGGTTGCATGTTTTAACACTTTTTCACGCCTAATTCTAGCACTTATAATATCTACAACCTCCCTCACTTCATCACTTTTTCATTTGCTTTGAGGGTTGGTTAACCTTCGTGTTGTGTTTAAGCTTGAGAATAAGGCTCGTGCTTAATGGTTTTAATCCTCTTTTGAGGGTTTCTACTAACCAAAGGCATGACCTCTCTCTCACCTTAAATCATCCCTTAGTTGACACCTCTTCCATTAGAGGACACTAACCTTGGACTTAATCAATTAAAGAATGGATTGGTAATCTAAAATGAGTAAACAAAAATCAACAAGTAAAAGAAGCAAGATTAAGCATCTTTGTGTTGCATTGCATGTGTTCGGATCGGAGGTTAATTCGAACACGAGGGAAATGGGACGTTTCATACTCAAAGTGATGAAATGTGCCACTTTTCTTAGTCACCATCACCCTTGATCATACATGATAGGGTTGTGGTTTTGTTGAGTCTTGTTTTGCATTCATTAAGCCTGTACAAGCTTGGCTCCTTGGCCATCATGCATGGAAAATGCTTGGTTGATGGTTTGAGGGCCAAGAGTTGCACTCCTTTGAACTTGTGTGATGATAAGGAGAGTAACAGTACACACAAACCTTGAAAATACACTACTTTGCCTCTGTTTTCTCTTTGTTGCAGCAAAAAAGTGAAGTTCAGGAAAGAGGTAGCCGACCGGCCACCAGCTTCAGCCGACCGGCCACTAGTAGTAGCCGACAGCCACCATTGGTAGCCAACCGGCCATCAATGATGAAAGGTTGCTCAATGTGTTCCTAAATGGAAGCAGAGGTGTTCTGGAAGTTGGCACAATTTTCAGTGGTCAAAAGATGTGCAAACAGAGGCTTCAATGGCAAGGTAGTGAATTTTTGGGAGGAAACCAACCAAGCATGCATGCGTCCCTCGCCCGCAAGGCCATTTAACTGCTTTATTTAGTTAATTAACGGTAGCTAGTTTACTCGCCTTGTAATTAGTTAGTTAAAGTGTCTTGCTAATTAATTCGTTTTGTAATATTTAATTAGCTTATAATAAGTTAGTTAAGTAGTTGTGTTGTAATAATTAGCTTAGCTTAGCTTATTCATTCGGACCCTCCTTCGTGAGGGCATAATGTTGTAATTAGTGTGCGTGCATGTGTGTATGTCTTCCAACCTCACGTCTTTCTCCCTTTTATTTAACTGCTTTCGATGGTTAGTTTAGCGACATTTTCAATTAGCATACCTTATGCTCGCATGTTTGCATCCATTCATCTTGTGTTGCATGCACGGAGGCTCAGCGCATCATTCAAACTGCATTGTCAATTTCAATACTTCCTTGAATACGTGTTTCAAAGCATGTTATCAAATTGAATCGATCATATGCTATATTAGTAGCCGAGCCTATTAATTGCATATTGCATGCGTTGCATTGGACATCTAGTATAGTTAGGATCATGCATCTTTCTAACTAGTTTCTATTTTGGCCCGGAGTACTCGGTAAGCTTTTATGCTTTATCATACTTGCATGAGTGTGATTGCCATATTGCCATGTTTCGCATGCTTGCTATGAGGTTATGTGCTTACTTGCTAAATTGCATGAATACCTGCGGATGAAAACTTGTTATTTGAGTTGGAGCAATTCAACAAATGTATGTTTTAAGCCCACTTTGTTGTGACAAATCATGTTTTAAGCCCACTATGTTTGTTGGCAAAACCGCATCTTTAAGCCCACTAGAGGGTGGCAAATTCAAACCATTTTTGAAAACAAACATGAGTTAAATTGTTCCAATTCTTACAACATAGTATATGTTTGCTCGTGCACGTCACATAGTAATGTTAGTCTAATAACCGGAATAAGAATGCGTAATGGTTATAAAATCTCATATCATGATTAGTAAAGGCTGATCTTTGATCGGGCGAGCAGGGGTGCTCAATTCATGACCTTCCCCCCTCATGCCCGAGCCAAGGCAACTTTGGTGATAACAGACACGTAGCCTTCGGCAAGAGTCAGGATTTCCTAAATTTCTCAAAAAATAAAATATTTTGGTGGCGACTCTGTAATCTGGCAAAGCAGTCCAATTTTGGTATTATTTGATTGAAAATCAATTTTTCAAAAATATTTGCCAAATTGGACTCTTTGGTGTTTATCAGTTTCACATTGCACTTGTGAGACTAGATTCAGAACCGCGAGAGTCCGAACTGTGAGGCCTTTCTTTTCAAACCCTTTCTGAAAGACGGGGCGCGGAAAAAGACGAGTCCACAGAGGGTGACCTTGGCGTCCTTCCAGTTGAAAAGAGACGCGGGTCAGTGATGGAAGTATGCACGGGGGCGCATTAGAGAGACTTGGGAGGCTTTTGTCGACGCCTTCCAGGACAAGTACTTACTTGCTATAGTAAAGGAGAAGTTGAGGGACCAGTTTTCTCATCTTAAGCAGTTGAACATACCTGTGGCTGAGTTTAAAGCCACAATCACTAGCTTGTCTAGGTTTACACCAGAGTTGGGGGCGAGGAGTTTGAGAAGAGATTAAGGACCGGTCTCATCTTTCGAGTGGCCGGGTCCATGATTAAAGACTATGAGCGCCTTGTGGAGGTTGCAGCCCATCTTAAGACTATCATGCATGCAGAGGAGGAGAGGATGAGGGGCTCCGGGAGGAGTCAGGATAATCAGGGAGACAGTAAGAGACAAAAGGTTTCTAATCCTCAATAGTCCCAGGGAGTGCAGTCAAGGTCTACCTTTCCAGTGCTGAGTTCGGGGTTCAGGGAGAGGTGGTCTGGGGGATATGACTTGTTTCAAATGTGGTTAGTTGGGCCACAAGTCTCCAGCTTGCCCACAGAGAGGAGGAGGGCAGCGAGCAATATTGTATTCGGCTCGTTCTCAGGGCCAAGGCCAAGGGAGAGGCCAGCCGCTCACTTCTTATCAGTGTGGGTAGGCGGGGCACTTGAAAAGGTTTTGCCCAGAGTTGGGTGGCACACCTGGTGCGTCTGGTTCGAGACAGACACAAAATCACTAGCCTGCATAGTCAGCACAGGCCTCAAGGACCAATTAGGGAGCCTCTTCGGCTCAATCTGTGCAGTAGGGCTATGCTCCAATGGGTGAGCAGGTAGATCAGAGGCCAACAAGGCATGTGTATGCTGTTACCGCGCCAGATCTTGTACCGGCTCCAGCTGTCGTGAGAGGTACTTTCTTGTTTTGCAATTCAATTACTAGTGTGTTGATTGATACGGGTGCATCACATTCATTTATTTCGTCTACATTTGCATCGATTCTGGGGTTGGAGTTGGCACAATTAGCATCTCCTATTTGTGTAGAGTCACCTATTGGTGGTGAGATTATTTTGAAGCAGGGGTGTTGGGGTTGTGACATAGAGGTCACCGGTCATCGACTTCTATTTGCATTTGTTTTGCTTGATATGACTGGTTTTGATATTATTTTCGGTATGGATTGGTTATTGTCATACCAGGCTGTTATAGATTGCTACCGTCAGAGAGTTACTGTATATACCTCAAGCGGGGATTGTTTTTATTTCTTGGGGGACCAGGTGGATAGAGTCTTATCCCCGGTATATGATTCGCGTGGGCGAAGTGAGCTTAGTTGTCTTCTTGCTAGCTTTCAAAGTGGTGAGTGTGATGAAATTCGGGTTGAGTTACCTAAGGTGGTTTATGAGTATCCAGATGTCTTTCTTAAGGATCTTACTAGTTTACCAACTCACCGAGAGATAAAGTTCTCTATTGATTTAGTGCTTGGCATGGTACCAATTTCTATGGCACCATATCGGTTTACACCAGCTGAGTTGAGTGAGTTGAAGATTCGACTCCAAGAATTGTTAGATAAGGGTTTTATCCACCCTAGTACATCATTTTGGGGAGCACCGACTCTCTTTGCTAAGAAGAAAGATGGAGTGTTGCGACTTTGCATAGATTATCGAAAGTTGAACCGAGTTACGGTTAAGAATATATATCCGATGCCTCGTATAGATGACTTGTTTGATCAGTTGAAAGGGTCTGGTTGCTTCCCTAAGATAGACCTGAGATCGGATTATCACCAGTTGAGAGTAAGGGAGGAGGATATCCCGAAGACAACATTTTGTACGCGGTATGGCCATTATGAGTTCCTAGTGATGCCGTTTGGGCTAACCAATGCCTCAGCTATGTTTATGGATTTGATGAACCGAATCTTCCAGGAGTTCTTAGATCGTTTTGTGGTTGTCTTTGTGGACGACATCTTGATTTACTCGCCTTCTGAGGAGGAACACGAGGAGCACTTGCGAGTAGTGCTTGAATTACTTAGAGCCCGTAAGCTATATGCTAAGTTTGGGAAATGTGAGTTTTGGCTAAAGAAAGTTAAGTTCTTAAACCATGTGGTATCTGGGGAAGGGGTGACTATATATTCATCCAAAATAGAGGTGGTGCAAGATTGGGTACAGCCTAATAATGCCTTTGAGATCTGTAGTTTTCTAGGGTTAGCCGGGTATTACCTTGATTTATGAAGGATTTCCTGAGATTAGCCTCACCTTTGACTAGGCTGATGATGAAAGGAATCAAATTTGTGTGGAGTGAGACTTATGAAAAGTCGTTCCAGGAACTTAAAGTTAGGCTTACCACTGCTCCAATCTTGATTATTTCGAAGAGGGGTTTGGGCTATTCAGTGTATTGTGATGCCTTACAGGATGGCTTGAGCTGTGTTTTGATGTAAGAGGGGAAGGTAGTAGCCTATGGCTCGTGGTAGTTGAAAACCCATGAGAGGAACTACCCTACTCATGACCTAGAGTTAGCAGCGGTGATATTTGCCTTGAAGATTTGAAGGCATTATCTGTATGGTGAGAGATTTGAGGTGTTTTCTGATCACAAGAGTCTAAAGTACCTATTTACTTGGAAACACTTAAATTTGAGGCAGAGGAGATGGATGGAGTTTATAGAGGATTATGATTTTGAATTGCATTATCATCCCGGGAAGGAAAATGTTATAGCCGATGCCTTGAGTAGGAAATCTATTAGCAGTGTGGCTTATATCGCCATTCGGGAATGGGAGATGTTGGGTGCTCTTGGGGAGTTTGACCTATACCTAAGTGAGTCCATTGAGTCTGCGGCTTTGTTTTCAATTGTCGCACAACCTACACTTGTGAACCGAGTGTTAGAAGCACAGAAGGGTGACCTAGAGGTAGAATCCCTCCGGGAGAAGATCTCTAATAGGAAAGTAGAAAGAGGCTTGACTGTGTATCCTAACCAGAGTGTGAGATATCGCGATCGTTTGTTTGTACCGGAGTCTTGCCGAGAGGAAGTACTCTGAGAGTTTCATCATTCACACCTTGGGGTGCATCCGGGAGGCACAAAGATGTATCATGACCTGAGTCGCCAGTTCTAGTGGAGGGGTATGAAGAAGGATGTAGCCGTGTTTGTATCAAAGTGCTTTACTTGTCAACAAGTGAAGGCAGAGCATCAAAGGCCAGCGGGTTTGTTGCAACCCTTGCTTATAGTCGAGTGGAAATAGGAACATGTCACGATGGATTTTGTTGTGGGCCTTCCGAGGACTCAACGGGGTAGTGATGCCATTTGGGTGGTAGTTGACCGGTTGACCAAGTTAGCTCATTTCATTCCTATGCGTGTAAGTGATTCGATAGATTATCTTGCTGACCTATACATTAGGGACATAGTGAGACTGCACGAGGTCCCTGTAACGATTGCTTTGGATAGAGATATACATTTCACAGCTCGATTGTGGCAAAGTTTGCAAAGTCCCTTGGGCACTAGATTGACCTTTAGTACTGCGTATCATCCTCAGACTGACGGGCAGTCCAAACGTTCTATATAGATCTTTGAGGATATATTTTGAGGTTGTGTCCTTGACTTCAAGGGGTCATGGGAGAGGCACCTGCCCTTAGTGGAGTTTGCCTATAACAACAGTTTCTAATCGAGTATCAGCATGGCACCATTTGAAGCCTTGTATAGCCGACCGTGTAGATCTCCAGTGTGTTGGGCCGAGGTGGGTGATGCACCTTTATTGGGCCCAAAGTTGGTTTAGGAAACGACGAAGAAAGTTGCACTTATCCGTAAGAGGTTGGTTACAGTCCAGAGCCGCCAGAAATGTTACGCCGATCGTAGGAGGAGACCCTTGTCTTTTGAGGTGGGTAATCACGTCTTTTTGAAAATATCGCCTAGGCGGGGTTTTATGAGATTTGGGAAGAGTGAGAAGTTATCCCCTCGGTTTATTGGCCCTTTTGAGATCCTTGAGTGGATTGGGGAGGTTGCCTATCGTTTGGCATTGCCGCCACAACTTTCCGAAGTGCATAATGTATTTCAAATTAGTATGCTTCGGAAGTATGAGTCGAATCCATCACACGTGTTGGATTAGACCGACTTGGAGGTAGAAGTGGATGTCTCATATAAGGAGTGACCGATGAGAGTCTTGGATAGACAAGACCATGTCTTGCGAGGCAAGACAATTCCCTTGGTCAAAGTATTGTGGAAACATCACGGGGTGGAGAAAGCAACTTGGGAACGTGAATTGGAAATCCATGAGAAATATCCGGACTTATTTGTTGATGTTTGATTATATGTTGAGATTTTAGTTTGTGTATGAACTATAAAGACATTGTATATGTTTTGGGTTATGAGAACATTATATATGTTGTTTAAGTTTCGGAAATGCAAATTTATCATAAACATTGGATATGTTTTGGAAATATGAGTTATACGTATTGAAATTGGTTAAAATTTTGAGAGATGTATATTGTGGAATTGTTCATTTTGTGAAGGGATTGAATGATTAGTAAATGGGTCATGGTGTTGAGTATTAAGTTGTAATCATTTTGGAAGTTGGCTACACTTGATTTTGAAACTTAAATTATAAATTTCGGGAACGAAATTCCTTAAGGGGGGAGTTTATAGCGATCCCGATTTTTACCCAACTCTTGTGATGTTTCGGGCTCGGGTTTAATGCTTTCATATAGTTGTCTATCTCTTTCTTCCCTTGTATACCTTTGAAATTGGTCTTTGGGTTGTTGTGGTTGTGTTTGGAACAAGTTGGTTACTTAGTTTTCAAACTTTGTGTTATCCAGATTTTTGGTCTTACTCTCGAGCGGCCATTCTTGCGCTTGAGCGGGCTATGTACATTTTGGTCCTCCACTCAAGCGGTCTTTCTTGCGCTCGAGTGGGAGTTGCAAACTCTCAGTACTCTGCACTTTTGCAAAAGTGCTAGAGGAATGTTTTTCACGCTCGAGCGGGTGGACGCTCGAGCGTCCCTTTTTGAACTTGAGCGGTTGGTCTGACGTCTACAAAAGTTCTGGAGGTGTGTATTCTGCGCTCGAACAGGCCTCTTCCTGTGCTCGAGCAGAACAAATCTTTGTGTCTGACGCTCGAGCGTGAAACCTTCCACTCGAGCGGACTGCGTGTATATCAGATCGCGAAAAGCACTTTTTATATCACTTTTTCATATCTTTTCAACCAAAACCCTAAAGTTGAGAGCCTCTCTCTCTAAAATACTATCTCTCTCTCTCTCTACATTTTGGCCTAGATCCTTTGATCTCTCTACCCTGCTCCCTTTGATAAAAAGGTGGAGCTTCTCAAGATCTTCTCTTTGAACCGATTATAGTTGGATTTCGGCACTTTTGGGGTTTCTCTCTTGCTTGGCTCATCTTCTCTCTTTAAGGTAGGGATATTCTATACTTTAGTATGAGTTTTAACCTAATTATTTGTGGTTATGTATAAATGGTGGAAATCTTGGGAGTTTTTGGGTAAACTTAGGGTTTGTTCTCAAATTGAAAGAGGGGTTTCTACATTGTGATCCATAGATGATTATGGGGTTTTGAATATGAGGATATCGTGTTAAAATGATGAATTTTAGCCTTTGGGCTAATATTTGAATAAAGAGGGAGATTTACCCTAAATGTGTTTTGAATATTATTTTGTATAAATAATGAAATTGATGTGAGAAATGTGAAATTAAGAGAAAATGTAAATGAATGGTGTAATTGGTTTTGTTTAATCACTCATTCATGGAAATTTGATAAATTATCTATTATAAAGATTGTATATCTGTTTAGAAGTATCTATATTGGGTTATCGGTGGAGGATAGCTATGATTGTTATAGAAATTGCATGATCATTAGGTGAATTGAAACTAATCATTTAAGTTTGTCATTGAATATGACAGTATGATTAAGGCATTGAATATGTGTTATTGATAGTCATTGTATATGACGTTGAATTTAAATATATTGTATATGTATAATGTTTTGGGAGAAGAAAGGGGATGTACTCCATTGTTTGTGAGGAGATAGGGGATGGACTTTATTGAGAATTAAGTTGGCAAGAATGTCTAAGGTGAAAGTCCCAAAATCTTGTGTATACATCGGTGCCGATCCCGCGGACAAAATTTCTGTAAATGACAAGATTGAAGTGTTTGTATAATGGTTATGTGGATAGGGAACCACTGAGTTGTAGTCTCAGTTGGATCATTTTGGAAAATTATGTATATTTACCATATGACTTGGAATGAAATGAATTAACTCGAAATGAATAAATGAGAATGGATTGAGATATAAATATCAGTATCGAATGGTTATGGAAAGAATGTAAGTTGATCATGAATGTTGAACATTTATCTGACACTTTAATCTTAGTTAAACTTCATACATTGTATTGGACTGTTTCTACTGGGCTTTGGCTCACCCTACTTGAGAAACCAATTTCAGGTACTCGTGACATGCTTCCTCCAAAGACATAGCTTGGGAAGACTTAGGTTGAGACTCTATTTTGTTGTTTTGTGTTTAAACGTTTATTCAAGCAGAGGGCTTAACATGTATAGAGCTTAGGACTCGCTTTTGTTGTAACCAAGCGATATCTTGGAAAGATGTAAGCCCGTAGGGTATTTATTTCATTAATTATTAACTAATGTTACATGCTATAGATTCAGGATGAACATTTATGAATGTATAATGCATGAAATATCTTTTGTATTATGAACTCTGATGAATAAAATGATATTAATTCTATTATGTTCACTTCCCTTATGAATTGGTTTATTTGTATTATTTTGGGGGCGTGACAAGGCAAATGAGAAAGAGAGAGAAAAGAGAGATTATAAGGATGGTGTTATTTGTTTAAAGACCGAAAAAGAGTTTTTATTTTTATTTTTATTTTTTTTAAACAAAACTTTTATTGGGGTGCATTTATTTTTTATTTTATTTTTATTTTTTTTATAAAAAAAAAACATAGCTCCACGCGACATTTTCTTACAATAAATTACATTTTCCAATTTTTATTTTAATTTTATTGGGGTGCATTTATGCTTGGGTAATTTTACAAAATTCGTTTAAAAGTCGAAACCAACCGAATCTATATTTATACTTTGACCTCAAATTTTTAGCAATGAATTTGATAAATTAATTGCACCATGCCTTTAAGCACAAGTATATACTAATCTATATCTATCAATATATTATATAAAGAAAATGGGGTTTTTAGAGAGAAGCTTTCTAAGAGATCTAAATCCTCATTTTAAAATTATTAAATTTTCTTAATTTTAAACAATTAAGAAAATTTCTATTGGTTAGCTTTCATTTACCTTTTATTTTACAATCCTACATCGGAAAAAGAAAGAAAAAGTGAATTGTTTCATTTACATAAAGTGAATATTATATTCCCATTTATATAAGTAAAATGACATTTTTAATGAGAAGTCTTATGATCAATATCTCATATTAATTTTTTTGATTTTCTTAATTTTAAGCAATTAAGAAAATTTCCATTGGCTAGCTTCAATTTAACTTTTATTTTACAATCTCACATAGAGGTTTTGATTTTACATCGGGAAAAGAAATAAAAAGTGAATTGTTTCACTTACATAAAATGAATCTTATACTCCCATTTATATAAGCAAAATGAGATTTTTAGTGAGAAGCACTATGATCAATATGTCATGCTAATTTTTTTGATTTTCTTAATTTTTAACAATTAAGAAAATTCTCATTGGTTAGCTTGCATTTAACTTTTATTTTACAATCCTATATAGAGGTTTTGATTTTAAAAATAATTTTGTATGAGGTTTTGAAACTCTCATAATATCTCTCTTTAAAAGTATTCTTTTGTAATATATATATATATATATATATTGATAATCTCAATGCCACTCTTACTGCTCCTTAATATAAAAATTATGAGATAATTATGATAATTTGAATTTTGTATTTAAAACTTACAAATCATGGGATAGATTATTATAATTTTAAATTTATATTTACCATATTTAGTAACAGTTTAAATTTTAATAAAATAAAATTTAAAAATTTTAATTAATTAATTTTTGTGTAAGCTGGTTGGTCTTTTAACCTAATTGATTAAGTTGAATCATTTTTGGTTTGAATGATTTGCTAGTATAACCGTGATTTTAGTAGTTTAACAAAATATATTGGTCAGATTTGTTTGATTCGAATTAAACTAAAAATTGGCCTAAATAAAGATTGAAAGGCTAAAATTGCTTGATTAGAAATAAACTTCTCGCCCAAACAATTGTTAATTTTTATTTTACAATCTTACATCAAGAAAAAAAAAAAGAAAAAAAAAGAAGTAGTTGTTTCACTTATATAAAGCGAATCTTATAAATGAGGTTTTGAAGGAGAAGTCTTCTAGTAAATAAAGATTGAAAGGCTGAGATTACTTGATTAGAAATAAACTTCTCGCCTAAACAATTGTTAATTTTTATTTAAAATCCCACATCAAGAAAAAAAAAAAAAAAAAAAGGAAAGGTGAGTTGTTTCACTCATATAAAGTGAATCTTATAAAGGGGGTTTTGAGAAGGAAGCATTCTAGGAGCTCCAAACCCTCATTCTAAAATTATTAAATTTTCTTCATTTTAAATAATTAAGAAAATTTTCATTTACTAGCTTCCATTTAACTTTCATTTTACAATCTCACATCGGGATAAAAAATAAAAAATAAATAAATAAAGTGAATTGTTTCACTTACATAAAGTGAATCATATGTTCCCATTTATATAAATTATTGAATTTTCTTAATTTTAAACAATTAAGAAAATCATCATTGGCTAGCTTCCATTTAATTTTTATTTTACAATCCCACATTGGGGAAAGAAGGAAAAATTGAATTGTTTCATTAACATTAAGTGAATCTTATGCTTCCATTTATATAAATAAAAGAAATTTTTTAGCCAAAAACCCTATGATTAATATTTCATACCAGTTATTTATTTATTTATTTATTTATTTAATTTTCTTAATTTTAAGCAATTAACAAAACCCTATTGGCTAGCTTCTATTTAACTTTTATTTTACAATCCCACATAGAGATTTTGATTTTAAAAATAATTTTGTATGAGATTTTGAAACTCTCATAATATTTAACTTTAAAATAATTACAATCTCACATCAAGAAAAGAAAGAAAAAGTGAGTTGTTTTCACTTTATACTCTCATTTAATAGTATTATGCATGTTTCAATTCAAGATTAAATTTTAAAATAAAATTTGAAAGTTTTAATTAATTAATTTTGTTGTAAATTGATTGGTTTTTGACTTAGCCGATTAGGCTGAATCATTTTCGGTTTGACTGATTCATTAGTTTAACCACGATTTTAGCTGTATTATCAAAATATATTGCTTAGATTTGTTTGATTTGAAATAACTAATATTGACCTAATTAAAAATTGAACAATTGAGATTGCTTGATTAGAAATAAACTTCTCATCCAAATAATTGTTAACTTTTATTTTAAAATCTCATATCACGAAAAGGATAAAAAAATGAGTTGTTCACTATATAAACCTTATGCTCCAATTTAATATTGTAGTGTTGTGTATTTTTAGCTCAAGAAAGTTTATATTTTAAAATTAAAATAAATTTTAAAAGTTTTAATTAATTAATTTTTGTATAAGTTGGTTGGTCTTTTGACCTAGCCAATAGGGTGAACCGTTTTTAGTTTGACTAATTCGCTGGTTTAACCGCGATTTTAGTGGTTTTATCAAAATATATTTGTTAGATTTGTTTGATTCAAAATAATTAAAGATTGACCTAATTAAATATTAAATAACTGAGATTACTTGATTCGAAATAAACTTTCCACCCAAACAATTGTTAACTTTTATTTTACACAATCCCACATCGGGAAAAAAAGGAAAAATTGAGTTATTTCACTTATATATTATATAAGGAAAATGGGGTTTTTAGAGAAGTTTTTTAGGAGCTCCAAATCCCTATTCTAAAATTATTGAATTTTCTTAATTTTAAACAATTAAGAAAATTTCCACTGGCTAGCTTCTATTTAACTTTTATTTTACAATCCTACATCGAAAAAAGAAGGAAAAAGTGAATTGTTTCACTTACGTAAAGTAAATATTTTACTCCCATTTATATAAATTGTTGAATTTTCTAAATTTTAAACAATTAAAAAATTTCCTTTCGCTAAATTCCATTTAATTTTTATTTTGCAATCACATCAAGAAAAGAAGAAAAAAGCGAATTGTTTTTATTTTACAATCCCACATCGAGAAAAGAAGAAAAAAGTGAATTATTTTACTTACATAAAGTGAATCTTATACTCTCATTTATATAAGCAAAAGGAGATTTCTAGTGAGAAGCCTTATGATCAATATCTCATACTAATTTTTTTTATTTTTTTTTATTTTAAACAATTAAGAAAATTCACATTGGCTAACTTCTATTTAACTTTTATTTTACAATCCCACATAGATGTTTTGATTTTAAAAATAATTTCGTATGAGATTTTGAACTCTCATAATATCTCCCCTTAAAAGTATTTTTTTGTAGAATCTATATAATAAAGCAGGACGGATTTTGAAAATATCCTAGAGACATTTGTCCTACTAGGACATTTTAAGGGTCATGATTCATTTGTATATTAACATGGACAGCTCAGATGAAAACCTTCTCTCTCACTCTACCTAAATTTCCCGCCTAAGAGCCCCAAACTTTGCAACCACCCATCCTTATCTATCCTATGATTTATGAATTTGAAAAAGATGAGTATCAACATTTTTCTTTATCTATATCTATAAAATAAGAAAACTCAATATCTATCCATCCCATGATTTATGACACCCATCCACTCCCTACAAAACAAAAAAAAAAATTAATTGGTTAGCCCATCAAGCAATAAAATTTAAAATTCAAAATTGACGACACTATTATCCCATCGTTTATGAATTTGAAAAAGATGAGTATCACCATAAACAAAACAAAAAAAAAATTTAATTGGTTAGCCTATCAAGCAATAAAATTTAAAATTCAAAATTGGCGACACCATTATCTAATTTGAAAAAGATGAGTATCACCCTATTTCTTTATCTATATCTATAAAATAAGAAAACTCAGTATCTATCTATCCCATGATTTATGAATTTGAAAAATATATCTGTATCTATAAAATAAAAAAACTCAATCTATATTTATCCCATAATTTATGATTTTGAAAAAGATGAGTATCACCATTTTTCTTTATCTATATCTATAAAATAAGAAAACTCAATATCTATCTAAGAAAACCCAAATTCAAAATTCAAAATTGTTATGTTATGTAACCAATCTATCTTTCAAAATTGTTATGTTATGTAACCAATCAATCTTTCTATATGTATGCTTCTCTATTTGAAAATAATTTCTCTATAAATTAGGTGCAAATATTCTTTTTCACTCTTTGTGGTCATCTTAAAATTTTTCTTTATAGGATTCAGTTAGGGACCACCACCAACAGAATTCAGGTACATATTTAAATTTTGTGAATTTTTTATTGATTTTATTTTATGTTGAAAATTCTTAATATTTTTTTGACGTATTTTTATTGGGTTTTGTTGGTTTATAGAAATATAAAGTAGACGAATTGGTAGATAAGAGTGAAGGATAAAAAATGGAAGAATAGTAACGTTTTGTAATACCATTTTTTGTTTTAATTCTAAAATTTAAATCTTTAATATTTTTTTCTTTGTTCAGTCCAAATGGATTTCTTCAGCAAACGACAATTGGCATGGGAGGATGCATTTCGAAGTCTTTACTACATGCTTCGGAAGAGTGTGTGTGAGATTTTTTATGGTAATTACCTTTATTCATGCTTTTGCAATTTTGTTCATCAAATCCATCGATCGTAAGAATTTTGTGCAATAGGTGAATGATGACTTCATCTGTGTATTCTTCGTGATCTTCCATTTTAAAAGTCTGTTATATCTGCCTTTATCTACCTGCCAAAATAAGTACTTACATTGATTTGCTCTTATAATTGGAACTTTTCTAGTGTGCACTGCACAGTTTGTGGTGATGTTCATTGGTGATGATGGTTCGAAGGAATACAAGAAGTTTAAGGTCATTGTTAAGAGAGCATGTAAGATTTTATATCCTTATCTATCGTACCTCACCTATCCCATTTTTAAATTTCAAAACACACCCATCCACTCCCTACAAAAAAGAGACCCACGCTTATATCCTTATCTATCGCACCTCACCTATCCACTTTTTAAATTTCAAAACACATCCATCCACTCCCTACAAAAAAGAGACCCACGCTTATCGAACTCTCTCTATAAACTCTCCTCTTTTTTTCTTTCAGTCTCACTCCAAATTTTCAATTTTCAAAACACCCACCCTCAGCCATGGTGATGCTCATCACCTCATCCAGTCATCACCTGTGCCACTTTCTCCAGTCATCTCCACGCCAGTTCTACCCACAAGCAGGGTATGAAGAACTCACTCTCTATGTATCTATCTCTCTCTGTGATTGTTCTGTTTTTTTATTGTTGTTTTGTTTGTGAATCTGCAGATGGATAGAGCACGATCCGATGGAGATTATGGAGAGTGTGAAGATTTGTATGAGCAAGGCAATTGACAAAGCCACTGTAGATGGGCACAATGTTGACAGTGGACTTAAGGCAATCGGACTCACCGATCAGAGAGAAACAACGGTCGTTTGGAGCAAATCTATTGGCCTCCATCTCTATAACACCATTGTTTGGATGGATGTTTGTACCAATTCCTTATTCATTCATTGATTCATCCTGTTTCTTTTTTCTTTTTTTTCCTTTTAATTATTATTATTATTTTATCATTTTGTTCGTGCAAATTGAAGATCTAGAATTGTGTTTGTATTCTTATCAATACCCATTTCTTGAGTTGTCTGATTTTTTTTTTTCTCCTTTGTGAGGATATTTTGTTCTTTGAATGTGATTTTATATTGTGTGATTTTATCAAAAACTATTGCATGTCTTCATTTAGGGATTTTTTTCCTTCCCGTGAATTCATTACCTACTCTTTGAAAAGAGAAAAAAAAAACAAAAAATTTGAATACATCCCTCTCTAATTTTGATTTATATTTTAATGTCATCATTAATTACACCGTACCTTCAGGTACGGGCATACGCTAGTATATAGATATATTGATAATCTCAATGTCACACTTACTACTCCTTAATACAAAAATTATGAGATAATTATGATAATTTTAAATTTGTATTCAAAACTTACAAATCATGGGATAGATTATTATCATTTTAAATTTATATTGTGTCAATTTTAAATTTAAATTAAAAGATTGCTTTCCATACAGTTTAAATTTTGATAAAATAAAACTTAAAAGTTTAATTAATTAATTTTTGTGTAATTTGGTTAATATTTTGACCTAACTAATTAAACTAAACTGTTTTTGGTTTGAATGATTTGCTGGTTCAAAGTGGTTTTACATGTTACGATAATTATTTCTTACTCATTAAGTTTTTAAAATTTCTTTAATTATTTCTCTTTCAAAAACCAATATGACAATTTTTTAAAATTCATATATTTTAATTCTAAAATAGTGAAGTATTAGAACTATGTCATTTATCTATATCTATCTATATAGTATATAAGGAAAAGGAGGTTACTAACCCATAAGCCTTGTGGAAGCTCCAATATCTCAATCTTAATTTTCTAATTTTTTGATTTAAAAAAAAGACTCAACATTTATTGACTTTTTCCAACCCACAAGCTTTTTTGACTTCTCCAATACCTACTGCTACACCCTCTCTAACTTCTCCCATATACTATGGTTAGTCGTGGGATTGTTAAATTATTTTTATAAAAAATCTATAAAAAAAATAATTTGTATATTAAAAAAATATCTACAACAAATATAAATTCTTATTAAAGCTATCTATCTATCTTTCCATCTATATATTATATAAGTAAAAAAGAATTTCTAATCACAAGTCTTGTTGGAGTTCTAATATCTCAAACTAAAATTTCTAATTTTTTGATTTTAAATAATTAAAACCTCTATAGCTCTCATTCAAGCAAATATATATTATATATATTATATTAATTTAATATCTCTAGATTTATGACTTTCAAATGAAAAATATATTAATATATAAAGTAAAAAAAAAAGTATACTAATCCATTTCAAAATTCAAATTTAAGGGGCGCTAAATATGGAAACATCCATTAATTTAAATTTAAAATTAAAGGATTATCCCATAATAAGATAAGATTTTAATAATGAATCTATTCTATGATTTATCTTATATATCTATATGTCTATGTAATTGGTAAAATATTGTCATTTCATTAAGGTTGAAAGTTGTAATTCTTTTTCTCATCTTTTTTAATTATAATTTTGTTTAAAAAATATTTAATATCTCTATATTTATAACTTTCAAATGGAAAGTATATCAAAATATAAAAATAAAAAATAGAAAATATACTAATTCATTTCAAAATTCAAATTTGAGGGGCACTAAAATATGGAAAGCATTCCATTAAATTTAAATTTAAAATTATAATAATTTTATCTGATAATATATAAGTTTCAAATAATGATTATTCTATGATTTATCTAATACTATTATAATTGTAAAAAATTGTCATTTCATTAAGGTTGAAGTTGTAATTATTTTTTCTTATTTTTCTTTTATTTTGTTTAATTTTTTGTTAATACATGTTGCAATATGATTGGTCTATAAATTAATTTTACATTCTTAAAATAAAATTTCAAATTTGGATTCTTCTTACTTAAATTATGTTACTATACACAATGGTTAGTGATGTGATTATTAAATTATTTTATAAAAAAAATTTAAAAAAAAATAATTTGTATATTAAAAAATATCTGAAACAAATATAAATTTATATAAAAATAACAAATTGCAATTGTCGAAAAAAAAATACACTGTAAAAATAATTTGTATATTAAAAATTTCAAAAAAAAAAATAAAAATTCTTATTAAAAATAATAGGTTGCAATTGTAAAAAAAAAAAAAAAAAAAAAAGAAGAAGAAGAAGAAAGACAAAAAAAAAAAAATTACACTGGTATTTCATTAAAAATCTAAAAAAATAATTTGTATATTAAAAATATCTAAAACAAATATAAATTCTTATTAAAAGAATAACATGTGCAATCGTGGAGAAAAAAAAAACTGTGCATTTCATTAAAATCTAAAAAAAATAATTTCTATATTAAGAAAATATCTAGAACAAATATAAATTCTTATTAAAAAGACAGGTTGCAATTGAGGGGGGAAAAAAAGAAAAAAATTACACTATAAAAAATAATTTGTATATTAAAAAAATATGTAAAAAAATATAAATTCTTATTAAAAAATAACATGTTGCAACTGTGAAAAAAAATAGAAAAAGAAATTCATTGTGCATTTCATTAATAATGCTAAAAAAAATGTTCTAAGTATTTGTATAAAGGCTTGACACGTGTCCACTCTCAAATTATCAAGTGAATATTGATGAAACCAAAGAATTCAGCTTTATAATAGCTAACAAATATTAGAAACTCGACCATTGAAGCATAATAACCATTAATTAATAGAATTCAGCAATTGAAAGATCTCAAACCACATCCCTTTGTCTTTTCAAATATTCCATTTTTTTGGTTCATGCATTCATTCTAATATTGATAAAGAATTGAATGTATGGAAGAGCGAGAGATATTAAAATTATATATTGAGTTATGTAATTGTTGTGATGAAAAATAAAGGTTGTCTTCTCCTTCTATAGCGATTTATCTGATTATACCTCTAATTAAAATGTCAGGTGTGCTTTTACACCATCATTGAATGTTGTTTTCATTTTTTTAGATATCTTGTCTCACAATTGTTTGTGTTTTGTATTATGAAATTTATTACATCTGTGTTTGCTAAAATTATTAGATGGACCTAATGTAAGAAGTGCAAACTATTTCAATGTCATTCTCGGGATTGGAAGTACAAAAAACATACATAAAAAGTATATAAATAGACAAGATTTTATAAAATTTGTTTGAGTCTCACTTTTTGAAAATCCTATAATTTATTTTATTTTTTGTATTATATTTTGTGTTTGATTTCTACCCTTTTTTTTATATATAATTTTCTTTGTTTTCTTTAAAAGTTTATTTTTAAAAATTAATTAATAAATAAATAAATCATTTTCTATTGCAAACAATTTCATTTTTGTTTTTATTTTTTATTTTTTCCTAAAGTAGTTTTAGTTTTGGGCAATTACTTTTTTTTTCTATATATTATAACATTTTAAGTGTATTATGTTTTCACTAATATACTCGAAGATGCACTGTGAAAGAAGTATCATGCGAAAATCAAGCAAAAAAAAGAGAAATAAAAAAAACAATACGATGAATATAGAGCAAAGATCAAAACTCCCAAAGCAAGCAAACAAACAAGCAAGCAAGCAAGTAGAATAGAATGCTTACGAATAGACATTTGAAAATTTGTAACAAAATCTTTTAACTTTCCTTTTTGCTAAGAAAATTATGTTTGGTCCTAGCTAAATAAAATGCTTTTAAAATAGTTTGTTTGTTTGTTTGTTTTTTTTTTTTCAAATTGAAATTAAAACTATAGTAAATTTATGTAAGCATAATTGCTAACCACATTTTTTACTTAATGTATAATATTTATATTGACTACCTTTTTCAAGTTTATTTTCTTAAGTATTTATATAGGAGTAAAAAAATGTCGTTAAGAATAAATTTTTCCTTAATTTAGTTATAAATTTTTCCCCATACATTATTTTTAAATTTTGAATAAAAGCAAACATAAAATAATTAATTGAAGATATGTTGCATTTGTTATATTTATTTTTCTTATAAAAAAAATTTACAATTCATATAAATATATATATATAATTATAGATATGGAACACTAATTATTACAAGGAAATAAAAATATATATTGTTTAAGTTCAGATATATGGAGACTTTACTATCAATCAACCAATCACACTGTGCCTATCTTTTGAAAATTGTGGTGCCAATATGCATGCTCTAAATTGAGTGGGGTGGGGTGATTGGTTGGAGGCAACCTGAGGAGCTTTTGTGCTTTTTAGTGGTGGGGTTGTGTTCCCACAAGCATTTTTAGAATCTTGGTTGGCTCTCACTTCATATGAAAAACATGTCTGTTTTGTACAACCACTATTTAAAAGTTCACTGAAATTATCCTTAAAAAAAAAACAAAAATCAAAACACTCAGCAGTCAAATCATGCACATGTAATTGTAAGTTTTTCCCAAAAATATAAAATAAATAAAATAAAAGATAAAGTATCAAAAAAGAATTCATGTAGTCTATTTTGATTTATTGAACACAAGATTTGGTTGAATTTGAAATAAAGATATGTTGATATATCTCTTTCATAATCATTTATCATAAAATAAACATTTCTATTCTATTCATGTAATAGAGAGAATTCACATCAATAGAAAGTATTGTAGACACTAGAGTTAGAATTCTCAAATTAGGGACCAAAAAAAAATAAAATTGGAAGGGCATATATGGAAAAACTTTAATATTACATAAAATGCCAATGAAATTCTCATATAATTTGGGAATTTTTTTTTTAAAAAAAAGTTGGAAAGCCAAAGCTCCTGCTAGCCAGCCCCAATCTTCGCCCTAATCATGGACAAAACTATAATATGTTTAAGAATAATATTATTTTTCTTTGGAATAAAGAAAAAAATCACAGCTAATACAAAACAAAACATGAGTATTCTATTTCAAAAATATAATAAGAAGTTGCATTTAAGGGAAACAATTCTTTGTGCAGCCAAATATGTCGTACACAATGCTCTGACGAGGGATAATTGGAGTTTGCCCTACCTTAGCTAATTGGGTTTTTGTCTTATTCCTCTCTTAATAATGTATTAATAAAGTAGCCGTGATTGAGTTGTTTGGTTTCTTTCTCCATTTTTTTTTTTATTTTTATGAGTAAATGTATAGGATTTTAGGATTAAAATAGTTGCTTTAGGGTTTAGAATTGATTTGTAATGATTTCACTAAAAGACTAAAACTAGGGTGAGCCACAGCCCAGTAGAAATATACTAAACCGACTATGAACAATGCCTAAAAGATTAGCAACTGATAGATGGTCAATACTTACACTTCCATTTACATCTTATTATAATTCCATGACAGTCAAGTCTATGTTACAATTCACTTTCCATATCTTATTCAACTTTGAGTTTGAAAACAAGGCTCAGTACTCTAGCCAAAACATTTGATGAGATTATAGTTCATCACTAGAACACTTTCGACATTCAAGGTGGATACACATTTTGGTGTTGTATCAATAACACATAAACTACTTCCATACTTCACAAACGATAATGATATACATTTTAGTGCTATATCAAATCAAACAAACTTTTCAATAGATAAGCATATGAGCTATATCACTACTATAACAGATAAGCATATGAGCTATATCAATACTACAACAGATAAGCATATGAGCTGTATCAACGTTCCAATAGATAAGCATATGAGTTGTATCAACACTTCAACAGATAAGCATATGAGCTGTATCATTGCTACAATGGGAGAGCATATGAGCTGTATCCCTGGGTCCATCCCCCATCTTCCCTTAACCATTAACCGGTTTAGAGGTACATCCCCCATCTTCCCCTAAACCATGGAGTACATCCCCCATCTCCTCCTCTACACAATGCATATAAACACAAAGGTTCTATACACAATATAACGCATGTAAACACAGAATCACATACGCAATCAATCAACCTATCTCCTCCTACACACACACAACGTATATACACAAAGCTCATATACACAATCAATCAATACATAAAGTTAATGTATTCTATCAACCGTCATACTCTATGACACATCCAATTGATTAGTTTTAGTTTGCCTAATCATCATGCATTGTCTACAACAATCAACACTACGCTCCACCGGTAGCCCAAAGCAATTATTTCTAAGCAGGAAATAAATGCACAAGTGGATAATATATCAACATTTCAACTAAATGAGCAATAAAAGATTCGACTACGCTCTTTAGTCCCATACATTTCCAATTTCAACATTCTCAATTCAATTCCTCGTTTTCTTCAATTAATTATATGCATTAATTAATTAAACCAATTAGGGAAAATTACCATAATTCACAAAACAACCCTAAGATTCCATTTCCATCAATGTCCCAACATTAATCTCATTTCTCTATGCCTAACATGCATATAGGTTTATATATTTAAAACCCCAACTTTTGTAAAATTACACAAAGGCCCAAACTTTCTCAAAATTACCCAACAACCCCCAACATATCAAAATGCTAAAATTCAAAGACAAAGCTCATAAGATGGAGTAGGTTATCCCTACCTCAAATGATGGGACTCAACGAAGGAGATGAAGAAACGGAAATGCTCCAAATCCCGAAATTTTCAGATTAAAAGATAGCCCTCGACGATCAACACAACTTTTGTAAAGACCAAAGGTAAAGAGAACACCCTAGCTAGATCAAACCCTAGAGAGAAGGGAGATTCTAGAGAGAGGAGCTCTCAAAAATGGGTTTTTGAAAAAGTAGGAGACAGAAAGAAAAGTAAAAAGTGATTTAAAATCACCCAGCGGATAACTCATATATGCACGACCCGCTCGAGCTGAGAATAGAACGCTCGAGCGTCAGGCACAAATATCTGGTACCGCTCGAGCATAAGGATAACCGCTCGAGCACCAAGAAACAAAAGCAAAACACATCCGCTCGAGCGTGAAGAACCAGTCCGCTCGAGCGCAGATTTTCATCTCCCAGAACTTTTCAGAAAGAGAACTACCCGCTCGAGCGCCAACAATCCCACTCGAGCGCGACTCGCTCGAGCGCAAGAAACCCACTCGAGCGTAAAAAACACACATGCAGAAGTTTTGCAGGGCCACGAAATACTGGAAGTGTATAAACCCCGCTCGAGCTCAAGAAGACCCGCTCGAGCGGACAACCAAAAACCAAACTCCGCTTGAGCTCAGGATGACCCGCTCGAGCGCAACACCAAAAAATCTGGGCAACAACACTAGAGACCAAAACTCAATCTACCTGTTCGAAACATGCCCAACACATCCTAAAACTCAAACACTAAGAGTAAAGGATAGAAACGAGAATAAGGCGACAACACAACCACAGAACCGAGTCCGGATTACAGTTAAGCACGAAAGGGAAAACCGGGATCGCTATAACCTCCCCTCCTTAAAGAATTTTGTCCCTGAAATTAAGGGTACGCCAAAACACAAGGCCAATTGATCACAGAGCATTCAACAACCGAGACCCAAGGAAAGAAATTACTTTCAAAACAAACCTCCGACTCACTCTTACCAAGGAAGAGACTAACTAAGGGAACACATTCTAAACGACAACACCTTAGGTACGCAAGCCTCAACAAACCAAACCTCCCCCGAAACAATTCACCAATAACCGGTTAGTGCTTCAAGCTAAGTCACTACTCAACAACACGACCAAAGCAAATCTTTAAAGTAGATAATAAGAAAACATTTTCTTGTTCAAGAGGCATTTCTCAAAGATGTTTAAATTTTCAACGTTAACGTTCCGGAATAAATCTTGCATTTTCCATGCGAAAATTCAAAAGCTTTGTAAACATTTTTCACAAATACGGTGTTACCCAAAACGCAGAGTCATCCACAGTTTATTTGCCCAAAAGATTAATCTGGAATTCTTTAAAATCCTTGAATTAAATCAACTTTTCAACAACACCCTCAGATGGCCCAAACACTGGGAAAATTTTGTTTTCCATTTCTTTCCAAAACAGCACTATCCACAACCATCACTCACACAGTGATGCCACAACCGACACAGAATATAACATTTCTATAATGATAGTTAATAGAAATAACGACAGTACTAACAACACATAAGGCATAAGAAAATCATGGTTTTGCAATTTCATCCCGCCTCCCTTTAAAAAATATATATATATATATATATAAATATGGCTCAGGACCTGGCCAACAACCAAATGAGAGCATATCTCATCCTAACAATACCCCCCTTTAATACACAAATGATACACATTTTAGTGCGGTATCAATATCAAACCAAACATCATACATACATAATGTATAAAAAAACCAATCCTTCACAATGATCAATCAATACACATATAAGATGTATTATTCCAACCGTCAGATTCAACGACAAAACATGTTCGATTAGTTTCAGTTTTCCCTAATCAACATACAAAGTTTACAACAAACGAGACTAAACTCAAGGTGACCAATGCCAACCCAAAACCCGATACCGACAAGCTGACTAATCAACTCAATAAACTCTACACTCAGTAATCCACACACTGACGTGCCACTAAAACCACTAACCCTAACCACGGAGTTCTCTACACAAACCACAAATTTTGGAATCTCACCGGATCTCCTAAAATTGAACCGCATCAACACTGCGTCTAAGGGAATCACCATCCCCCACCATGGCTATCTAGCAAGCCTGCTCACTTCCTCAACTGAAGACCGACATGGTCAACCTCAATCACAACAACCCAAACACGAAGGACCACTTTGACCAACGCTATACTCATTACCTTAGAACATGAA